>PVJS01014131.1:0-40909 GCA_004027185.1 Glis glis
GAGAGAGAGAGAGAGAGAGAGAGAGAGAGAGAGAGAGGAGAGAGGAGAGAGGAGAGATAGATCAATCGATCGATCAATTGATCGATCGTGCGCACGCGCATGCGCGCTGAGGCTGGCCACGAACCCGGATCCTCCGGTCTCCGCCTCCCAAAGTACTGGGATTACAAGCGTGCGCCACCACGCCCGGCTTTAAAGAGATTTTTGATTGATACAGAATATGAACTAGTCATCAAAGGCTATTCTAGATCTTACAAGAATGGTTCAGTTTCAACTATACTAAGAACAAGCACAATGATAGCAAGTCCATAAATGGGCCATTTTATTTTGCTTTTAAAAGTTTAGTCTTAACCAGGAATAATATATTCTGGAAATCAATTATATCACAGTGAGAACAATTGGCTTTTTGTCTCCTCAAAGCAATCTAAATTGCTAAAAGCATTGGTAGTTCATAAGAAGGTCAGGAACAAACACAGGCAAAACCTTTCTTTTTTTATTTTTTCTTCTGTTCCTATTTAGTTTATTTATATTAAATTTTATAATCCAATAAATACTTGCTTCCATTCAAATGAATTATGTTAACATTTGAAAACAATATACAACTAATTTCATAATACTCAAAAGGCATAAATTTTGGAGATGTTTAGAGACTATGTCCTAATGCATAAATATATTATTGCAATAAATATTATTATTATTATACAGATGTCTGTCCTTTTCAAAAATGAATGTATTACCTTTTAAAATTAATATTTAATGGATTTTTTTCTCTTTTCATCTTAAGAGAGTATTTTTCAGGTAAAATATATTGACCATGCAAAATAATTGCCTACTTGAATAGACAAACACAAAAATGATACCAAATGTTCTCAACAATTGAAGCAATACTTTAAGCAGCTTAAGTAATATGTAGGTTTTTAACTTAATTACATTAAAATATTTTCCTGAGTGAGTAGACTTCCTATTAATATATACACTTTATATAAATGTTAAATTATATTCATTCGCTACTTTTCCAAAGACTAAACCTTCCATGAACAATGAACATGGACTAGTTTAGAAGCATGTATCTACCTGTAGCAATCAAATGTGTTTAGTATTCCTATGAACACTTATTCTTTTGCCATCTATGAGGACTTTCTTTTGGATATAGAGAGTAACCATTGCAATACAATGACTCATTGGATGTAGTCTTGTCTTTCTTTTTTTATTTGTTTTTTTTTTCTGTTTTATTGTGGTGCTAGGGATTGAACCCAGGGGCATTCTACTTCTGAACTACATAGCCAGCCCTATTTTATTTTTATTTTGAAATAGGGTCTCGCTAAGTTGCTGAGGGCCTCACTAAGTTGCTGAGGCTGGACTTGGATCTGCAATCCTCCTGTCTCAGCCTTCCAAGTACTGAGGCTTGCACCACCACTCCCTGCTGGATTTAGTCTTAATAGGGCTCAAGGTTCTTAATATCACTCAATGTTCTCCACAATCCCCTGACACACACACAGGTATATGGCTTATCTCCTGGGAATCTGAGTCTGAATCCATTGGCATTTATAAGTCAGAGTTAGAACCTTGAAAAGACTACTAGATTCAGCCCCCTTCCTTTCTGAAACCACTTGGTTCATAACATGTTCTTGTATATTGTGAACCGTTTGACATCTTTGAAAAATATCTCTGCTTTATTAAATTACTGTTTCAAACTAAGAAGTGTTATCAATGCAATTACTACTAGTTTAACATGGACTCTTGCAGAAAGCTCAAACACTGGTTATTACTGAGACTAGAGAAATATTATTAATGGATTTCCTGAGAATCTACATGTAAACTATTGATCAGAATTTTCTGTGTCACATTAGTATTTCTAAAAAGTTCAAAGTCTAAATTAAGTGTCCTGGCAAACTTGCTGTATTTATAAGCAAATATATATCAAATTAAGAATTATACTTTTTGGTATTATGAAGCCAAAAATCAAGTGCATCATGTGGAAAAAAAAAACTAAAGACTTTGTATGCAGAGAAAATATCATCTCTGCAGTAGGAGAATGAGCTTTCCACTTTTGTTCTTTGATGAAAAGCATTGTGTAGCTCTGGTCATATAATAAAATATTCCAGCTTTATTGAGAAAGAATAAAAATTCAGGGCAAGCTCACAATAATGGGGTCAGTCCAAATCTTTATCAAGAACGGTTCCAGGTTGCCAGGAATTAAATGAATTCTGGACTGTTAGCACACAGCCCAATGGACCACAGAAATTTTATATGCTTAATTTTAGAGATTCAGGACTCTCATAAAATAAGCTGACAGAATTCCACTTACCAAGTTCAAAGTAGCTCTTGGGAGATCGTTCTATAGCCACTTGAAATCCATAGCACTTTAAAATCGAGAACTTTCCTACCTAAACTCAGAGTCACGCAAAAGAATGTTATGTCTCTCCTGTCATGCTGTTTGGTGATCCAAAATAAAGCTCAAGATGAGCAGAGAGAAACATATTTTCACAATTCTGCTGAAATGCTTTACTTTATCACCAAACCTATTATCTTTTTTTCCCCACTGTCTATCATCACTGCAGTCTATAATGTAAATCTCTCTTGACAATGTCTCACTGTGCACAGCATCAACGTGCTTCCTTGGTGAGCATTTTGTCACTCTAAGCACATGCACATGAGCAGTGTCAAACATGACAAAACATGACAGAGGAATATTCCTATTGATAACTCAAATTCTAAGCTCTGCCTGCAGTTCCCAATCTAAATAAGGAAATGAGTGCCTATTTCTATTTCTGGCAGTGGCACTATTGAAGTACAGAGTGAGCATGCCAATTAACTTTCTTTAGTCCTTTTATATATTAAAATTTTAACTGACAAATTGCCAGTCAATTTATTTTCTGCAGACACTTGTTTCTGAAAAGCATAATATCATTTAATTATAACTTTTGCCCTTTGATTAGTTTAAAGGAGGATCTCAGCTACTTTAATAAACCATACAATCCTATTAAAACATATTAATGACAAGTAAGATAAAACATAATTTCCTGAAAGTTTTCTGTTTATAATACCCTGTATTATTCTCTTTCAAAATCTTCCTCTCTCTTTCTGTTTCTGACTCTCTCTTCCTACACACATACATTCGTGCACGCACGCACACACACACACACACACACACACACACATATATGGTATCTTAGGTCTACTGAATAATTTAATAGTAATACTTTCCTAATATGAAATGAAAATGCTTCAGAATATATGTCACATGATTGAGAATGACAGATATATCATATTTTACATATGTATCTGTCCTGAAAATGACACATATAGTATGCTTGAGACATAATAATGTCACTTGTAAAGTCAGGTATTCCATGTATAAGTGCTATGATCTGAACTAAGAAGTATGATTTATCTTAAAAGGAGTTTTGCCTTTATTTAGCTTCAAAAATAATCTATAAAAGACTTTAGTTAAGTCTATAAAATAATATTTGTTGCACAATTTTCTGTGCTGTAAACTAGACATGGTCACTGTGATATTTTTCTTTTGCACTACCTTCTTCTCATCCTTCTTTGATTTTATTCTCTTTCTCTCTCTCCCTCCCTCCCTCCTTCTCTCTCTATTCTCCCTTTGATTTTACACCAATTATTACAATTTTACAATATGTCACATACTGGGTTGAGCAATTCAAACTAATTTTTTTTTAATGATTATAAAAATCAAAGGCAATAGGTGTTTCTTATTAGTTTATTTCTGTTTTTCTTTGGAGGAAACTGAGTGACAAGAAAGGAAAGCCACCCAACTCAAAGCCATTGGTCCATCACGGAGCTGCAAATCAGTTGGGTCTGGTCCAACTCACCCACATAAAAAGTCTAATTTGTATTTTCTGAGTTTACTTTCAGGACAAGCTTCATATACCTTTCTATTTCTAATTCACATAAATTGCTTTTCTTAACTTTTTTTTTTTTTTTGCGGTACTGGGGATTGAACCCAGGGGCATTTTACCTCCGAGCTACACCTCCAGCCCTACTTTTTATATTTTATTTTTTATTTTGAAACAGGGTCTCACTAAGTTGTGGAGGCCTCATTAAGTAGCTGAGGCTGGCCGGGAACTCGGATCCTCGGGTCTCAGCTTCCCAAGTACTGGGATTACAAGTGTGAGCCACCACGCCCAGCTCTTAACATAATTTTAATGAATTAGTAAAATTGAATTAGTAAGACTGTTCTCCTTAAAAACCTGGTTTCCCCTAAAGTTTTGTATATTTTTCTCATGAAGTTGCAAAGGCATGGGCCCTACTGCACAGTATGTTTTATTTCTTGATGTTACCATTTCTTTTTGTTTTGCACTTACTACTGAACTTTTCACAGTCTAAAATATGGGTGAATGAGAAGATGTAAAATCATTTTACAACTAGAATAAATTCAGAGTTTTAAAAAGATATGCTGCATGATGAACCAAGACTAAAATAATTATTCTGAACCCCACTATTTCAAGTCTTTTGCAAACCTCCCCACCCATGTTTTATCTCTAAGCACTTTAACCTTTAGGAGATCACTTTTCATAATTCTTCCACTATCATAAAATTTTTTCAGTTGTTCTCAATGGAAACAGTTTCAACCCACTAAAGGGGATTTGGGATATTTCCAGAGGTGTTTCAGTTATAATAGTAATCAAGGGATGTTATAGGCTTTTAGTGACAATCTGAGGCCAAGGTTGTTAACTGTCTCTTAAAGCAAAGGATTGCCTCTCATCTTTACATCTTTAAAATGCCCTACCAGATATTTAGGACCTCATATATACAAACTTTATGCTCAGTCATACTTTGTATGTAATTCCCTGCTCATGTTTCCACAATTTCAACGAAAATTATTTCCCTTTTCCTTTTGTTGTATAACAATACATCTGGTTTGTTATGTTCTATCCTAGAGGTCAGCTGTTCCTCTGCTCTTTATGTCCTTGTACTTATTACATAAAATGACTCCTAATATTATTTCATATAAATCCAAATTATTATTTCCACATGAAAGTAGGCAGTGTAAGTCAAGTGACTATATCTTATTTCTCTGTTTCTCAGAAGACTTTATTGATGATTTTTCATTGATGGTAATATTGGTTTTAAGATAATTAAAAATGTAGATATGTTTTTGTACTAAGTGTTATATTCATTAAATTATAGAGATGCACCTAATATTGACTCAGGTCTCGTAACTAATAGACCAAGGAGTCTCGGATAACAATGCAAATGGATTCAGAGGGCCAGTAGAGACTATGGTAAAGTCAACTGAATGGGTCCATTCAAAATGGCTAGTGCCACCCACCTCCAAGAGATCGCTCCTTGTAGGAATGTGGGCTCACAGTTACCTAGTCAGTATGTTTACAAAGGGATCTTAGGAGCCTTATATTAAAAAGAAAAATACTTGGACCAAATACAACAAATCAGGCAGAGAGTATATATATATACTATTATAGTATCTGAATGGGACAATATTTTAATCTATACTTTAAAGAGATATTTTCTGTAATAACAAAGCAATAATTTATTCAAATGAAAAGAAATACTTCGTTCTATTGCTCTTGTTGTTCCTATTTGGACAAATTTATTCCTAATTAAATTTATGCTTCTAGAAATGATATAATATACGTTCAGAGTATGAGTTTGAATTGAAATATGTGAGTGATATATTCTTTATCCATAGCCTGTGGCACTAATATTTGGGAATTAAGTAGTAATGAAATAGATGAAATGATAAAATATAAAGTAAAAATATTGACATTTTTATGATAATTCAAAGAATACAAATTGGGTTGTTTTCCCAGTTAAAACCGGTGGGTGGTTCTATAATGACGGTGCCCAGATAATGTTGCAATTTTTATTATCAAAATGAAATTCATTTAATAGATCTCTTACAGTAGAAGTAACTTCCCAACTTAAAAAAATAAGAGAAAAATAATTTATCAGGACAAAGAAAATTTCTGATAAATGCTCAGAAGAATTTTGATTATGCTTTATGCCAGATGATTTGTTTTTTGTGAATTTTTTAAAGGAATATTAACTTATGTTGTCTTGACCTAACTAGTTAAGAATTTGAGTGAAATTAACCCCATTACCCATTAATATTGCTTTATGAGCATATCTAAAAATAACAAAAACTTTCTGAAAACTATAGATTTAAAGAGAATGCCCTGCAAATACATTTTAACTTAAATACAAATATATGTTTTCTGGTCTAAGTAGTCACCAAACTCAAAGTGTAGATGCATCCCCAAACTCTGGTTGACTGTCACTGCTGGTGAAATGGCCATTGCTGTTGTTGACAAAGTACAGGAGTAGAAGAATCAAACAGTCAAAGCTAAGGAATCTCTTCACCTTTGTCTATATTTTGTAAAATAATCATACAAAAACTGAATACTGACCCATGGATACCAGTGACAAGGAAGATCAAATTCCCATTGATCTTTGTGCAGTTTATGAATTTGTCAATGTTACTGGAATCCACTGTCTGAGCTGACATGAGCGATCCCGTGCCGATGCCGTCACAAGCTGTGGAAACAAGACTCCCAGTCAGCGGGCTGAAAAACTGACTTCAGATCAATAAATCATTGAATAGTCATTATAAAAACAGGATTTTCATTAAAAAGCTAAAAATGTATTATTCATTTTTTTTCCTGAAAAACAAAATCATTCATTTATTCAGCATTTATTATTGTCCCTGCTTTAAAATGTTGTCCTGACATATAGTCTAGTGACCATGATTCACTGGAGGAATGATATTTTATATCAAAACCCAATATACACACATGACACATATGTTAACTAAAACAAAACCTTTACTGATCATTACATTTCCTTACTAGATAAAATTATCTATATTCTAATCCATTCTAAAATATTTATTTTAATACTTTTTAAATGCTGATCACTTCAGCAAAATAATTTCCTGGCCTATTAATGGTTTACAACCTGTAATTTGAAAAACACTGCTCTATTGAGAATATATATATATATATATATATATTTTTTTAAAGCACAAATGATGTGAGTTGTTACCAGAGTCAAAGGCCATTCAAATACTTGTACTGAAATTCTATATGCTTTCTGGAGGTTCTATTTAAAAAAAAAATTGTGTGTGTGTGTGTGTGTGTGTGTGTGTGTGTGTGTGTGTGTAGAGAAAGAGAAAGGGAAGGAAAGAAAGGGAAAGAGACAGAGACAATGTAGTCTAAAAGTAAGTGTGAAGTTTGCCCTTTTCTAAGGCCCTTGATCACTGAAAGGCCTAATAGCATTTGGGAGATTTGAACTATACTTTCGTCCTGCTTAATTTAAGTTTCATTCTGGTGAGGAATTTGATCACCACAGCTGAAAAGGATTTCTTCCTCACTAAAATTCTATAGAATGAATATCTGCAACATTTGTTTAACACTTATGGTAAATTTCCTTGCTGTTTAGCATATCTCTGAAAACATTTTTTTTTTTTTTGGTACCAGGGATTGAACCCAGGGGTGTTCTACCTCCGCGCTACACCCCCGGCCCTATTTTTTTATACTTTATTTTGAAACCGGGTCTCACGAAGTTGCGGAGGGCCTCACTAAGTAGACAGAGAGAGAGACAGGGAGAGAGAGAGAGAGAGAGAGAGAGAGAGAGAGCTGAGGCTGGCCGTGAACCCAGATCCTCCGGTCTCCGCCTCCCAAAGTACTGGGATTACAAGCATGCGCCACCACGCCCGGCTTCTCTGAAAACATTTTTAAGACCTGGAGAGTAAGTGTCATGTCACATATTCCTTTGTATCAATTTTTATGCTTAGCAGATCATTTTGTATATGGTGGCAAGCAACTAATACATGTTGTGATATTAAAATAACCATTCAATCTTTGATTGGTATAAAACCTCTAAAATTTGCTATCAATAAAATGCAATTTTATTTATGGGTTCCTGTCAAAGTTAACTCTGAGTTTTATCTAGACCATTTTAGTTGATGTAATTCAAAAGCAATAATATGCAGCTAGTTGCAGGAAGGTTTGATTGTGGGAGTGGGTTATTCTGAGAAGCTAACTTCATTGGCCTATTAAAAAGCAAATGAAAGACCTTGGCATAAGCCCCTGTTCTAACCAAAACACCATAAGGTATCACTCACCTTTTGGGCAAATATCCGTGCAAGGTTTACACATTTTTATCCCATTTTCTTCTACTTCCATTTTGGAACTAGGGCAGGCACGTACACAAGAACTGGAATCTACCACAAAGTTGTCTGATTTTTTAAAAAGTAAAAGAAGCAAGAAGGTTAATGTTCAGCCATTAAGCTTTTTTTTTAAAAAAAGACATATTAGGCTTCGAAAATGATTATCATGATTGACAGTGTATGTATCTTTTCCCCTAAAATAATCCTTTGCTTACACATATCAACTTGAAACAGTACATCCAAACATACACGCTGAAATCCTAGAGCAGTGTGGGCTACCAACAACTCGTATTTGCTTGGCTACTGCTCCACATCCTGAATTGCCCCCAAGACAGAGTAGATTTCTTTTATAGACTGAGGAAACTACATGCCATTTAGTTTGTGTTTCTCAATAGTTCCAGTTCATTTCATGCCATGATGCAAGTTGGAAGTCTAAAAATACTTCATGTTCATGAAGCACAAATGAGGCTGAAGTTGAAGTTGAACTGCCTTGGATCAAAAGAGCGCACTTCAGAGCCAGGAGGCAATGTTTCAAATGTGCTCCATGTTTCAGTGCAGTGCCACAGAAGATTTCTCACACTTTGATATGAAGAAACAAAATGAAATTTCAAAGGGTAGTACTTTAGGAAAGGTATACCAATAGACAAGGAATATCTTATCACTGGTGAAACTCTGGTGAAATGTTTAGTAGACCAATGATGTGTGATATGCCAGAACATCTTTTCCAAAATAAAAGGCAAATTTACTGCATCTTGGGCCTCCCTAATAAAAGAAAAAACAAATACCTGCTAGGCCACTTTTGTTTTGAAGGCAGCATGTTTCCATGCCTGGGAATACTACTAGGGTTCAAATGCAATGCCACATAAGGCTTCCAGACTTAAGGGGCACACGCAGCAGAAAAGGCACAGGGTCCAGATCCATGTGGGGGTATAGGACATTCTGCTACTTGGGCCATAAAACCAAAGAGACTCTGTGATACTGGGGATGTCTATGGTGGGAGTATATTCCATGTGGAGTGATGGCACATGCCAACTGGAAAAACATAACAGGAACCTCTAGGTTTCTAGAACTAAGCTATTCCATGTGTATCATAGGATTTTACACCATTTAACAGACCGTTCCTGGCATGCTTTGGGGTCCTGGGAGACACAAAGCACCTAACCATGGGTCAGTGATTAACCTTGTGATCAGAAATGCTCATCATCATGATTTCTACAATGTTGAGCTCAGCCAACAGCAACCCACAGTGAAATTGAAGCAGCACATTTGGGATGGAGTCTGAGCAGGGAAGAGGCGCAGGTGACCTGTGTAAGCAGATGGTTCAGACCCTATGTCATCCACTACTAGACTGGCACTTCTTTCTCAGCTCCTACCTTTGCTCCGTAGAGACTGAGGGAGGGCACTATGACAAGCTAACAGAAAAGACAGAAGCTAAGCTTGGTATGTCGGGCAAACTGAAAATGGATGGCAGTGTCCCTGCAGCCTCGCTGAGGAGTGGACTTGAAAGACACAGGGGGACTAACCTATGTACTTAACCACATAGTTCTGGGGAATACAACTCATCACTCACTTCGTGTAGAGAAAAAGCAGCCTTTTGCTTAGAATATTTATGGCCTCTGAGCAGTGGTTTGCCCTGGGAGAAGAAATATTAGAAAATCTAGTAATGGAAAGAGTCCGGGCAGAGGGATATATATGAACCTATAGGCATAGGCACAAAGGGTGAAGGTGTTTGTATGCTGAGTTATTCACCAGGGGGCATCTACCACAAAGGAGACCCTTTGCTGAGATGGCATCAAAGTCCAATCCTGCCACCTTTCCTTCCCCCACAGGGATTTTTTCTGAGAATATCCCCTAACAATCTAATCTTTGTCCAGGGGAACCCACCCTGCAATCAGTACATCTATAATATATTAAGAAATCACCCTCTTTGCAAGGTCTTGGACAGTACTAGATCATTAAACACTTTTATATATTTGTCAGCAATGTATGCTGAGTAAAATAAAGATTATAATTAGCCTTATGCCAATTAGGCTTAGGTTTTGCAGTCATATCAGTTTCAAAAAAATGTATGTTAGCCCAGCACACTGGCCCAAGCCTCTAATCCCAGAACTTAAGAGACTGAGATAGGAGCATTGCTGGTTTGAGGCTAGTCTCAACAGCATAGCAAGATGCTCAGGAACTTAGTGAGACCCTGTTTAAAAAAATAAGAATAAGAAAAATAAAAAGGACTGGGGTGTGCCTCAGAAGTAGAATATTCTTGAGTTCAATCCTAGTACCAAGAAAACAAAAATAGAAATATATGCTATTTGAAGATTTTAGATTTTAGAATTCTGGTTTAGGAATTGTAGACCTATATTTAGAAGCTAAGTGTTCTTGTTTTCCCTAGACAGTTTTAGTTTAGCAAACCAATTCTTATGAGCAAGGCTCATCAGATATTTGACTTTTATAGTAGACAAGTGTTGAAGTGCTTTAGTTTGTGAATATATGTTATATATATTATAATATATATTGCCCAGTATATATAGTGAATTATATGTACACTAATTCAAGAAAAGAATTTTGTGAGTTATCTCATCCACAGTCTGTAGATTGTAAAGCCTTCACTTAAAAGAGTATGTGAACAAATGTAGGTTTTGTTTGTTCATTTTTTGCCTTTCTAATAGGTAAAACATCGAGGAAAGTCCCATTGGGAACTCAATGCAAAGAAACTTACTCAATCATGTGTTAGCACATATATTATACTCAACACCTGGTGAAAGTTATGCTTGTCAGTTTGAATCCCCAGCATGAGCTATCAGTTTGCTAAAGATTCTTTATTGTATACTTTATATCTCTTGTCTTTAAGATTAGATTTGATAGTACAACTATAATGACATATGCTCTAGTATAAATAAATAATCAGGAATAAATTTAGGAAGAAATTCATTCTTATAGGAAGCAGACCCCATTTATTACAAAGCTTGCTGACACTGAATTAACTACCTTTTCTAAGAAACAGCATGATGTGCAAGAGAACTGAGGAACAGTGAAAGTAACAAGAGTTTAGGAGTCAAAAATGCTTCTATCTAACCTCAAACATTACACTTCTTTGCTATGAACTCTAGACTGACCTTTAATTTCTTTATTTGTGAAGTGGGAATGAAAGTACTCAAACCCAAAGTAATTCATGATATTCAAGTTTCAAAGTAAACTTACAAGGCATTCTTTTTCTTCATTTTCAAATAATGTAGTTAATTTGACTATTCTGTCACTTACGTGGGCATTTCTTGACACAGAATGCTCCATACGTGTACTTGGCATTGAAGTTGTGCTCCAGTTGAAAGGTGGTTGGATTGTAGACAAAGGTTTGGGGACACTGGGTAACACATGCTCCACTGTCATTGAAATTCATGCAGGCCTGCAACATAGCAAATATCACTTTCATTTACAAACAATCTTCATAGTACTTACTAGTGAAACACTGCTGCATCAGCTTTGTGAGAAATCTTTGCTCTTAGCATACATCCACTTTATAAATACTGCAAACTTTGATCGTTTTCAAGTCATTTGTGTTTCTAAATTTCCACAAAACCTTTTTTTCCAGTATCAGAAAACATACCATCTATGGTTACTGATGTTCAAATTGCTAAGTATCCATCCACCAGTTTCTAAACTGAGAATTGGTTTCAATTATTAAAGTGAGCTGATAGTGAAGAATTATTTAAACTCATATTGATTCAAAGCATTTATGTTTAGTCTCAGAGTCAACTGACCTTGAATTCTACAGGTTAGACTTTTTTTCAAGCTGGCATTTGGAGAATCCAGTACTTTAAGTGGCATGTTAAGCACAAAGATCACCTTTGTGTAGTGAGAAAACATTGTGGTGGCTGTTTAAATTGAATTTAAAGAAAAGGCTCTGGCAGGTGACCAGTTGAGGGCACACGTAGTGTACATAACGCCCAAATGCAAAGAGGTAGCTAGCTAGAGTGAGCCTGTAATTAAATAATAGGAAGCCATTTCTTATAAGGCCTTTTTCATAATGCCACACAATTTAGAAAAGCCATCACATCGAAATAATACAGCTCATTTCTGCTGGCATATATTTTTCTGGATAACTCAATTTATTAATATATTCAAACTCATTTGAGAAGAATTAAAAACCATTTCACCACCTGAGAGTCAGGTACTTGAGAGCAAACAAAAACAAATGTATATAAACATGTGATTGACAAAAGTATGAATGAGCTAATTCTCTTAATTAAGAAATGAAGCTTTCTGAGGAATAATTTAGGCCTTGGAAGGCAAGCTAATGTGAACTCAAGCTCTGTTTTACATTTCATCATAAATTGTCATATGGTTATTAATAAGCATTAATTTATTCTGTTTCCTCAAAACATTTGCTTCATCAATTGTTGTTTTAGTGAGCACTTTATCACAAACATGACAATTCCCTGATGAAGGTCTACGAGATGCATAATCAGAATGAGATTCACTGATGATACATTATTCACTGAGGTGACACTTTCTAGGAAGAATCTATTAAAAGGCAATCTAGAACACTCAGTAAGTTTTAATTTATGGCTAGGAAACTTCATGTGTCTTTATAATTGCTTTACTAATATATTTTATGCAATGTTGTACATAGATGGCTTGGGAACAAAGGAACATAAGCCCGAGGAATTAAAAAAAATTTACCTTTCAAAGAATTAACCTTACATTATGCATCTGGCCTTACATTATGCATCATGTAACTTATACCAAGGCCTTGGTCTGGTGTTCATGAACATTCTACACCAAATGCCAAAGTGAAATCACTAGACCATTCCATAAAAGTAATGAAAGGAGAATTCTGAAGCTCGCTTGGTATTCTGCTTATCATAATAATGGGACCATGAAAAAAATGTGGTGTTAAACTTCCAAGTGAGAATTTTTGCTATTGTTTGTTGTTAGTGTTTTGGAGTCATTAATGCAACACCTGTCTTCAAAATCAACCTTGGTTCTTCTGCTCTCTGCTCTGGTGACTGAGGAAGGAAAGCTTCACATTCCAGACATGCTGCCCCTCTTCATTGGATTTTGAACATTGCATTTCCTTTTCTTCTGCCTCCCTATCCAATTCTGAAATATATATTTTTTGTTTCACTACAGAATTACAATGGATAAATCAAGTTTCTGATGTTATTAAAAATTAAGAAATTGCTATCTATATCATAAAATTTTTCATTTTTATTTTGCTTATTGAAATGAAGGGTCTTTTTTTAAAAAAATGCCCAATTCTACTATATATGGTTATTTGATGGATATTTGAGAAGTGGAAAAAAGAAAATAAATGTTTGTGTTCATTTTTAACAGTAAGACAATTCCCTATTTTTATGATTTTTAGCTTCACAGTGAGACTAGTGTTCTGGTGTATGAACTATCACTCATAGAACTGCTTATATGTATTCCAAAGAACATAAAGAACTATATCAAGGATATAATATCAAAATGTAATTAAAGTGTGTCCCTAACAAGCTACAAATGCTAGTTTTGAGAAACTAAAAATGTCCTCTTGTAAAATAAAAATCATACAGTTTAGCATACAAATTGCTTTAAATGTGTTAGAAAACTCATATTTTGGAAACTATTGGCTTAGAAGAAATCTACACTGAAAAATACTTGAATTCATAAATTTATTTGCTGTAATCATGAAATTTATATTCATAAAATAAAATACAGTTGCCCTCACTGATGGGACTCAGCGATGCCACAATATGAACAGGTATTCACTGTGTTTTGGAAAAGCTGCTATTCGACTCTAAGAAAAATATCTCAATATGTTCACTCTCATGTTATCTAATAAATCTCATTTTTAATATAAATTATATCAGGAAGACAGAATTCATTTAGTAGAACAGAACAATTCTAGTTAATCAATAGCCAACCCAGTGAGGGAATGATTTCTAGGAAGATAGAGCATCTTTCTTAATCCTAACATGGCTAAACTCAATCTTATTGAAATCGGATGATAAAGATTCAATATGCTTGAGACCATGAGGGAGAGAACAGAGAGAAGCTGAGTGAAGGGGAGCACCCCCAGACGTACGAAGCAGTCTGTGTCCTTGGGTCCTGAGCAGCCTCCTGCACACTCCCGATGGCAGCAGTCGCTGACGTAGGGGCCATAGCACCTGCCATCACATTGCTCTGCGCATACCGTCCTTGTCACTGCGGAAGACAGAGATGGACCACCATCAGAGTCAGCCAACCACAGAAACTCCTGACGTGGTCTGAAGCAGCTGAGAAAAGACTGTGTTCTGGAGTAACAATATGCTCAACCCAACATTGGACTCAATTCAGCAAACATTTAACGAATGAAGTCTGCAGTGAGATCAAAATCATTATGCAAAAATCTTCAGAATCAATATGTGTATTTTTATTTTATGCTTTTTTTCTCGTTTCACCAAATAATTACATTGCCTTACCAACAAACACTCAACTTAAGAAATAATCACATTTGAGGTAAGTGAATTTAGTGTTTGTCTAGTTGAGACAGATGGAGTCAGCAACGGAGTCACTTCAAAGGATGCGCACAGCAGTGTCCTATGGGAAAAGATGTCCCCGGCAGTAGATTTAAAACATTTAGTAACCAATGGAAAAAAGGGTAATACATTTTTAGTTCATTCATATAATATTTTACATGAGGAAAGAGAATTGTAGGAATATAGGAGAGAGGCAGGGAAGGAGGGAGGAAGGACGGGAGTGAGTAAGTGAGCGAGGGATATTTATAGTTGACATAACAAAAGGTTTCACTCATCTTTTCTTGCCCTTCCATCTGAGCCGACTGCATCCCATCATGGTGTATTTTAGTAAAAGCAATGCTATATGGATGGTGCATCAAAATTATAGTAATGAGGGTTATATCTCTGCTTATATCACTTATTCCAAAGAAAAAAAATATTTTTTTTTGCGGTACCGGGGATTGAACCCAGGGGCGTTCTACCTCCACGCTATGCCCCCGGCCCTGTTTTTTTATACTTTATTTTTGAAACTGGGTCTCACGAAGTTGTGGAGGGCCTCACTAAGTAGAGAGAGGGGGGTGGGGAGACAAGGAGAGAGAGCGAGAGAGCTGAGGCTGGCCGCGAACCCGGATCCTCCAGTCTCCGCCTCCCAAAGTACTGGGATTGCAAGCATGCGCCACCACGCCCGGCGAAATATTATAAAGTATTTTTAAAGTACAAGGCAGGTATAGCATATCATTTCATGGCTTCCAAATTTCTAGTTCTGCTTTGTTTTTTCCTACCTTTGGACTTCTAAGCTTCCTTCATTGCTACTTAATACTCTGTCCCTTATACATTAATATCTCCCAGATTTGGTCTTGACAATTTTCTGTGGGCTCTGAGCTCATTCCTGATAAAATCATTTATCCCCTAGTTGCATGTTACCTATAGGCAGATGAGTTATAGATCCCAAGCTAAATTCTCTATGGAGTGCAGCACGCATTTCCAGCTGTCTACAGAAGTCGTCATTTAGATATTTCAATGTATACAAAATGAAATTCAGCCCACTCTCCCATTTCCACCACTGAGTATATTGCTTTTCTTTGTTTCCTACCTCAATTAATGAAAGCATCATCTATCTAGTAGCTCAGCTAGAATTTGGGTGTATGTATTTATTTCCTTCCACTTGCCATCACATCTGATACCTAAGAAAATTACCAAGTAGCAGCAATTCTGTTCCCTGAATATTTCTCCTCTCTATTCTAGATATTTCCCTCTCTCTAACCTAGCTTTGTTCAGAAACTTATCTCTAAAGTATTACACAGCCTTCTAAAAGTTTGATTAGATCCTGTCTTTCTTTCCAATTAATCCTCAATGTTGCTCTAAAAGCAATGACAAGATAATAAAAACTAATGTCTATAACAAAATAATTCACAGTATGGCACATGTTTGATCCCTGTACCAAAAGACAAGACTCTTAGCAGAGTCTAAGAGTCCTCCATAAATCAATGATCATTTCTACCTCTCCTGGTGTCTCTCACTATTCACTGTTTCTCACATCCAGCCAGACAGGGACACCTTAGCCATTCCTGTCACCTTCTCTATTTGTAGTTGTGATTCTCATTACTTTTCACAAGGTATTTCTTTGTGTTAAAAACCCATCTCATCTTCTCTGCCTAACAAATACTTGCTCTGAAACCTTTCTAGACACATCACCAGGCTGAATTACTCTGTCAGTCTTGCTTCTGAACAAGGAAGGAGATAAAGTTAATACAGTATTCCATGTGGTTAGAAAGGCTGGGCTCAAATCCAAATACCATGTGATACAGGGAAGTAATTAGATCGCTCTGCATCTCACTTTATCATGGAGTTAGTATATTTAACAAATATGATTAAAGATAAAAGGAGATACAGGTATAAAGTGCTTAGCATGGTCCCTGTTGACAGTGTTCCACAATGTTAGATATGTTTACTGCACTTACTAATCATAATATATTGTATTTGTTCTTTTCCATGTTTGCACCCTCCTCTAAACTATGAGTCTATTGAGGCTTATTGTCTCAATAAAGTTTTATCGCTAATGACAAGTAAAGTGTTTGGCACTTAATGTATAAGAGGAAGTATTCCTGATCAGCAAATAGATAAGCCAAATCTTGTCAACTCAAAGAAAGCACCCACTGGGTGCTTCACATACTTATCAGAGGGATGAAAAGATGCAGAGAGTTAGAGATAGTTCACAGAGAAATGCAAATAGACAAATATTAAAATACCAATAGAATGTATCAAAGTGCAAGTAACTTGGAATTATAATTATTACCTACTATTAGATTTAAAAGTTCCTTAATTTTTTTTGCTGTTGATTATTTATTGATACCCTATATTTACTTGGATCCTTTCCATTGAATATGATGATGATATTCATAAGATAATGCATAATGTTTAAATATGAAGTATATTCTTCCATGGAATGTGATAATATTATTCCCTATGTAGTATAATCACTAAAAACATCACATATTCTTAAAAGTAACACAGCACTTGAACTCATCCCCTGTCTTGTTTTTATTTTGTGAAAATGAGGTACACAATATTTCTTTTGAGCTTATAGAAGATTCTGAAAATAAATATTTTGATCTGGATTGATGAAGGTGTATTTTGTATTTTCAATTTAAGGTACATTAAATTTTGAAATAAATAATTTCTTTTATAAGTATTCTTGTATATCATTCTACATAGTAAATCAGCTTGGCTCACCCACTGACCTATTTTAAGTCTTGCCTAAATCTCACCTTCTCAGTGAAGTCTACCCCTATATAATACAGAAACTCCCCTAATCAACTGACTTCTAGAAAATGTTCCTCTTCTTTCTCCATCTCTTTTCCAAACTTTCTCATTTTTTGCATTCTTTCCTCTTCCTCCCTCCAGCTCTCTTCCTTCTTCATTTTTGTTATAGCATCAATCACCATCTAACATGCTTTATTAATTATTTATTACATTTATTTTGTTTTGTGGCTTATTCCAATGTCTAGAATACTACCTGGCATTCATATAATTTTGGTTTATATTCCATATATACATTACACATGATATATATACATATATATATATACACATATATACATATATATGTTATTTACTCATGGACTTTTCATAGTCATAGTTTGTGCTTATACCGTTATTCCAATCTTTTAGAAATGTGGTCTATTTATTTAGGTGTACTAGTTTGTAACTCATACTATACAAAGCAAACACTTTTAATAGACAGTTTTGTAAATAGTAGATTCAAACATTGTTTTTCTCTTCCAGATAAAACAAAGCTCTTTTGATGTACCAAGAGTCACTAATTAAAATAGCAGACATATGTTAAATAAACAAATTACTACATTTGAAATAAGTGTCATCCCAGGACATCCTATTAATTTGCTTCTGGCTGACAGGCATTGCACAGCTGGAAAACAATAGCATGGAGCTGAATCAACAATCACACCCTCTAAGTCACATCATATTTCAATTCTAGACACATATATCTAAGTGTTCATTTCTATTTTTGACTCTGTCATGATTTAAGGTTAACCGTGTAAAATGTTTCATTTTCCTTTATTTATTTACTCTGATCTTCCCTGTCTAACAAGGAAATTAATGTAGAAAGTATTTTTAAAGAAAAGATGATTAACTCTGAGTTTATTTTAAAATCATCGATTAAGTGTTCATAGTAAAATTATTTTTCTCATGGAGTACACTATTTGAACATGAAAAATAATATTACAAATATAATAGTACAATCAGACTCGATAGACTCAACAACAGCTATTATACTATAAATACATAAAACATGTATCTGAAGTGATTTAATCATATGTGTTGAGTCAATTTTAGATTTTTCAAAATAGCAATTTCTCTCATAGTGTGGTTAAATGTTTCATATTTCCCATAACACTTTGATCTCATATTTTTCATTCCATTTCAGGAACATGTAAATCAATGCGTAAGTCTTTATCAAAATGGAAACATTTCTTAAAATTTTTGTTTCAATGTGTTAAAAGGGAAATTAGTGGATTTTTTAAAAAAGATACTATAATTGATTTTTTAAAAGTAACTTATATTCAATATTAAAAAGAGCACTTTCACCATCAAGACATTCAAGCTCCTTCATTCCAAATGATTATTTAGCAAGCATGAAGAACATTTGGAAGTGTTGGTCTGATGGGCAAGTAAGCAAAAAGAACAAAGCAATTGACTTAATTTCTAAACTTATGTGATAGAGTCAAGGAACATTTCTTTACATTGTTTTATGAGATCCGTTTTAGACACAAAACTTTCCCTTTACACACATCAAAGATGCATGCAGGGCAAATGGAAAAGCATCATAAAGTAAATCTATCTAATAATATTTGTTTATTAATAAACATTATTTATTTAATACAGATCAACTCATCAAATTGTACTTATAGTTTATGATGATGGAGACATAGAAGAAAAAAATAGATCCTGAGTTCAGTGAGATAACTCAGCATTCATAGGAACATTAACTTATAATTGCCTTAGCATTTATTAATTTTCATTCTTGCTTAAATATTTCACTAGAAATTTCACCCCTGTATTATCTTTTCTAAATTGCTTCACTGGGTACAATAAATTTTTGCATCAAGTTTTAACTAACTTATTTATTGGTGGTGTGCCATTAATGTGATTAATATAAAAGGTAAAACCAGAGAAGTTAAACTTTGTATTATATTTAGGTCAGTAAACTTGAAATTGGGAATAGGGACTCATTCAAAATATTCATGAGAATCAGATGGGCAAATTTAAAGAACCAGCACTCCATAGTAAAAAAAATATTGCTGAGAGAATATCTATCATCTCAAAAAAATTAAAGTATTATAAGTAGTTTTATCTTATCAGTATCTCACTAATAAAAACGATGTTTTAATGAATTCTCTAAGTATAATGACAACCAATATTATAGTTAAAGTCATTCTCTTTGAATAAGTTTATTTTATGTGAAGACTGGCAATTTAAATGAAATATTTGTTGTTGGTTTTTGTGAATAGCAAAAGAATGTCACAAGGACAAGACAAAAACATCGGTTTGCTCATTGTTATGATTTGGATCTGGATGTTCCCCAAAACTCATGTGCTAAAAGCAACAAGGTTCCCCAGAGCAGCAAGGTTAAGAGGTTGGGCTTTTAGGAAATGATTAGATCACAAAGGATCTGACTTCATCAATGGATTAATTCAATTGATCAATGGGTTAATAAATCTGATGGATTGATCAAATGGATTAATCCACTGATAGTTGAATGAACTACTGGGAGGTGGGACCAAGTCAGAGGAAGTAGGTCACTGGGGGCATGCGCTGGAAGGGTTTATCTTCTGTAATGATTTGGATTTAGAATGCCCCTTTAGCCCTCAAGGAAACAGGTAGCAATGTTGGAAGTGGGGCTTGGTTCCTCAGGAGCGGTCTCTAGGGTGTGACCTTAGGAATTACGTATCCTTCTTCCTACCTCCATGCACCCTCTAGTGTTATGGACTCCAGGATGTGAGAGTGAAGCCTTGCACTCTCCCTTTCTCCACTTCCCGCCAGCATGCCCTGAGCTCCACAGACATCTCCAAAAACTATGAGCAAATAAATCTTCCTTCCTCTGTGTTACATGGTCAGTTGTCTTGCATTATAGCAGAGAATGCTGACCAAGACAGAAATTGGTATCAGAGGAGTGGGGTCACTGTTATATCTAAGGTCTGACCATGTGGATGTGAGTCTTTGGAACTGGTTTTTGAGAGGAAATTGGAAGGGCCAGAATGTGGCTAGAAAGGCAGATGGTAGAAATTGTGCTCAGATTTCAGAGGGCAAAGAGGACTCCATAGGAAAATGGAGTAGAGGGCACAAAGAACGTACCAGCATTTTGCCCTGGTCCTTAAACTTTGTATGAGACTGAATTTAAAGATAATGGACTGATTAAACTGTTGCAGGAAATTGCAAAACAGTAAAGTATCCAAACTATATTATGGATATTGGTGTCCATAGTCAGCGAATTATACACCAAATTTTGGGAGTGGAAAGTAAACCAGGGAGCCTTTACAGATTTGCAGTTTGGCCAGACAGGCATGTGTAAAGCTGTGCCCCAGAGAGATTGTGTTGCAGAAGAAAGTAAGATGGGCCAGGCATGGTGGCACATGCCTGTAATCTCAGTACTTGGGAGGCTGAGACAGGAGGATCTCATATTCTAGGATAACCTCAGCAACTCAGTGAGACTTTTGGTGGCCTAGAGATATCCTGTTTAAAAAAAAATGTCTGGGTGTGTAGCTTGGGAGTAGAACACCCTGTTATTAATCCACAGTACCACACACACACAAAAAGAAAGAAAGTAAGATGGTTGAAAGTAAGAAAATACAGTGGCCATGATGAAGGTGGGGCCAGAGGTGGCCATGATGGAGGTGGGGCCAGAGGTGGCCATGATGGAGGTGGGGCCAGCAATGGCCATGATGGAGGTGGGCCTAGCAGCAGTCCAGATGGAGGTGGGTTGAGCAGTGGCCTGGATGGAGGCAGGCCCAGCTATGGCCCAGATGGAGGTGGGCCCAGCAGCTTTGCTTGAAAAGGGCCCAATGGCAGTGATTAAAGTGGTCATGAATACCTTTCCTGGTGGCATACAATCTTGGCACTCACCTAATACTGGCTTTGCTGGAAAAAAAGGGGTTTTGGAGTCTTCCCCCAGGATTTCAAAAGAAGGCCTGGGAAGCCAGGCAATATGTAACAGGGTTGCAGTCCCTGCAAGTAGGCCCCAATGAGGCAATTTGTGAAGCTGTGAGGGTGAAACCAATGTTGCAAGGAAAACCCTGAGATTTAGAAATGCCAGAAACATGGAACAACCATGAAGAAAGGCTTCAAGCCTCTCTCTCTTCCTCTCCCTCTCTCTCTTTCTCTCTGATTCCTGGCTGCCATAAGTTGAGCAGCTTTCCTCCACCACGCCCTGCAACCATGACACTCTGCCTCACCTCAGGCCCAGAGCAATGGAGCTGTCAAGCCATAGACTGAATCCTCTGAAAGTATGAGCCAAAATAAACCTTTTCTAAGTAATTTTTGTCAGGTATTTTGGTCACAGTGATGGAAAGCTGGCCAGCATGCCCATTAACAATAAGAAATAAGGCTAAATTCAGGAAGAGTCATTATAAATGTTTTCTCCCCATGCTTTTATACTTGGCCACTTCCCTCCTTGGCCCCTGTGTCCTTCTTCCTTCCTATCTCCATCATCTTCTCTGCCTCTGTGCCTCTGATTGCCTCTACTTCTTCTGACCACTGCTTCTGAACTGGGTTGTATATTAGCTCATTTCACAGGACCTTTCAAACTTAAATGTGGGAATTCTTGTGTAAATGAAAATATTGATTCAGTTAGAATCAGGCGGGCTCAAGATTGTCCATTTTTCGTAATATCATTTGTTACTGCTATCTGTTCCACAAACTCTATGTTTAGTAGCAGGATATATAAGATTTAAAAATATATATATATATTTCTTGGTAATCACCTAATTCCTATTAAATAAAAATCAGTGGCAATCGTCTAGGAGTTTTGATAGTTTTACTGAGCTGAAGGTGGGGTCTAGAGTTGAAAATCATTATTCTATCCAATCGAAATGGGAAAAAGCTTTAAGTCTTTTATATCATCTGATTGATTGACAGACTAATTATTCTTTGTCTGAAACATAATCAAAATGACCTCTTCCTTTAATTTCCTATTTGTGCTATTAAGGTCTTTATCACTAATTAGGAAATCAAACAAACAAAAAAACAATGAGCAAGTGTATAGAAAGATTTGGGAGAAAAATGACCTAGATTGGGAACAGAAATATTGCCTGCCTGATTCTGAAGGTACAGGTTTCAGAAAAATGGGATACTTCTCGAAAACTGTATGCATGAAAAGTATCCTGGGGCAACCCTCAATTTCATTGCAAAGAATATTTTAAAGCACATTTATTTAATTTTATTTCAATTAATATCAGTGACCCATACCTCTATGCTGTCTAACATTTCAATTTTTATTGATGAAATTTTAACAAATCATGTTCATAAATTGCATCATGTCCATTAAATGGACAGTACTTCAGTGGAGTGGTTTTGAGATTGTGGTGTTTTCTGTTATATACTTGGAGGTTTGAAAAAGAAGAAAAATGCTTAGGTTAAACAGAGGTGATTTTGGTTGGATGTAAAAAGAATTTATTGACCATTAGAGTGACAAACACACTGTAATGAGCTACTGAAGGGGGTTCTCTAGTGTTTATTTGTCAGGATGTAAGGAAAATCTCTTCTGGATGCTTTAGACATCCACTTAATTAAAGACAGGGGGCCAGATGAAATGTTCTCTCGAGGTACCTATCAGCTTTAGGACCCAGTATTTATTCTCATGAATGGTAAAATTGCACCTAAAAAAAATGAACACTCTGGGTCGTGTAGCATGCATTCAGGAAGCTACCAGCATTAGGATATACTTCAAGTGAAACAAATAAAGCTCACAGGCCATCCAGGGACAGGCATTACTTGTACAGCCTACTGAAATGTGTAGAAAAAATCAGGTTTAATGAAACTAATAGCAAACTCCACACTGCTGTTCATTCTCCCAAAGGAGCAAAGGAGGATAGCTGGACACATCTGAGTATCCAGGGTCTGGCCGACTCTAAGAATCAAATAGGAAGATTTAAACTAAGGATGCCTGGCCCTCCTCCTCCATTCTGATTCAATAAGTCTGGGGAAGGTGCCAGAAAATTCATCTTTGTGTTGGGGATCCCAAGTTTTTCAGGAGGCTTTATAACTCAATATTTTGCAATTTTTGCTGTAAGATACACTCTTTTTTCTAAGGAAAAGCTCTTCTAGGAGAGGTCATACATTAATTTAGATGACAAAGGCAGAGGTGGCCATGCCATGGGTCTTAAACTGGATTGCTCTTCCTTATTTCCACCTTAGGTTACAGACTAATTCAGCCAAAAAGCATTGCCATACAGAATAAGGCCTCATGATAAAACTGTTTCCTGATTTGGAGAGGGAGGGAATTTTTCACTTTTAGGACTTTTTTTAATATACTTTTATTGATGCATTGTAGTCTCACATCGCAATATAGCTCAGAGTAATAGGGACATACATGCACACAGCACTTTGTGAGCTTCCCCTGGCTCCTTTCCTACTCCCTCCCTTCCCCATATATGATATTGAGATTTCAACTAATAACATAAGGTCTAACATATTGAAGAATTCTTTCAGAGGTTATACACACATGCATGTGTGTGTGTGTGTGTGTGTGTGTGTGTGTGTGTGTATAGACATACACATAACTAAACCTAACAAAGTAGAATTATGAAAAGGTATCTTGGCCTCAGAAGGCCATTCAGATCAATTTTCATAACAATGATGAAAATCTGATTTTCTTTTACTCCTAATTCCTAATTAGATTGGTGACAGCTGTTGTAAATGAACTGACCAGGCCATGCCATGAGGTAGACATCCCCACAGGTAGTAGTCAGTCTTAAATGCAATAACTGCCAGAGTTCAACTGGAAAACATGACAAATACTTGGAGATTCTGTGCTGAAATTGACATGCAGAGCCACTTAATAAAAGCATGTCCAGGTTTTGGCAGTTACTAATCAGGTTTGACCCTTGTCCCAGAGAAGCCCCTGGTGACCCATGGGCTATGACATAATATTGTTAGTTGTGTCAAGAAGGAAAGGGATCTTGTCTAATCCATTCTTCATCACCTCCTGTTTTATTCATTTATCTAATGAAGTTTTATTTAACCTGTTTTATAAAGACAAGCTCAATGATTCATTGAGGGACCTTAAAGTTGATTTTAAGCTATGCTTCTGGCCACCAGGGAAACTCTCCCTTATTAATAGGCTATTAACGTCTCCAAATTTTATGAGTCAAGATTTAAAGAAAAAGCAATACTGCCCTGTTATGTTAGCTATACAAATATTCTTGAGAACATGAGTTATCTTACATATCCCACACAGGACTATAGATCCAGATTTCAGGACAAAAGAGGAAGGGCAATAATCTATACAACAAAATAAAAATTGTGTTTTATAGAGATATTTTACATTAGAATTGAAGTCTACCTCTTATACCCACCAGTAAATACTGTGCTGAAGATAATAGAACCAAAAATTGAAGTAATCCTGCTATGCACCTGTGACAAACCAAGGAAATGTAGAAAGATAGTATTCCACATTTTGAAGTCACTTTGCCTTATAGTAGACATATATCTCTACATTCAGTCTTGATGGGAAAATAAAAAAACAACCACCCACAAAGCACACCATCATTTTATGGAAAAAAAATGAGAATAGGAAAAGATGTGTTCACTGATGGAGAGGGATTATGACTTTTAACTCTGTACTCTAGAGTATCATGTAAAGTTTTTCAAAATAAATATAAAACTGTAATGAAATAGCCTGAGCATTCCTCCGAACAAGTTAATTATCTCAGTGTCACAGATGAAGAAGTTAACATTTGAAAATGTTTATCTAGGTCATCCTAGGTCACCTACTAAGTTATTATCAAAGTAGGGTTGGAAATTAGTTTCCTGACTCTTATATATCTTCATTGATTTGTTTGCATTAAGTTAGGAGCTGCAAACCCTGGGTGTCTAAATGCAAACACCAAAAGGATTGGGGGGGGTTAGTTCCACAGACTATTTTATATGCAACACTGTAGAGCTGAACTCATCAAACACGTATCTGCTTTGTACTTCTGAAAAACAATCTATCTCAAAGCTATATTACTGGCCGGGCGTGGTGGCGTATGCTTGTAATCCCAGTACTTTGGGAGGCGGAGACCGGAGGATCTGGGTTCGCGGCCAGCCTCAGCTCTCTCTCTCTCTCTCTGTCTGTCTGTCTGTCTGTCTCTCTCTCTCTCTACTTAGTGAGGCCCTCCTCAACTTCATGAGACCCGGTTTCAAAATAAAGTATAAAAAATAGGGCCGGGGGTTTAGCGCAGAGGTAGAATACCCCTGGGTTCAATCCCCGGTACCGCAAAAAAAAAAAAAGCTATATTACTAACACAATTATGAGCGATGATAATGAAAACTAAGATGTTATTCAAATGGTCTTCACCTTTGTGGATAATACCATAGAAATAAGTTTGCTTCATATATAGCATTTTGTGGAATGTTATTAGTATCTTATTGTATATTAGTATACAAATATGTAAGGTTTTTTCTTACATATTTTATATGTATTTTTTCTTAAAATTTTACAGAGGAGGAAAATGAGTCCCAAAGAAGGGCAATACTTAAGTCTCTATCTTAATACTAATACTACTAATAATAATATAATACATTTAATAGAGTTATGCTACAGTCACATATTTTAAGTACATGAGGAAGAATGTTTTCAAAGTAATGATTTTGTCCTTATAGAATATATATGGGATTATCTGTTAAAAAAGATAATCATAGCCAGGCATGGTGGCTCAGGCTTGTAATCCCCATACTTGAGAGGCTAAGACAAGAGAATCACAGGTTCACAGCCAGCCTCAGCAACTTAGAGAGGTCCACTGCAATTTAGTGAGACCCTGTTTCAAACTAAAAAATAAAATAGGGTTAGGGATTTAGCTCAGAGATACAATGCCCCTAAGTTTAATCTCCAATACCACCACCAAAAAAAAAATCATGTCTATCTACAAATTAAATCATGCTCCTTCACAGTGTTTTTGAAACTATTTTGAAATCCACACTTTACACTACAAATAATATTGCACAACCTGGCTCAGTATACAGATACATGATGAAAAGATTTGAGAAATAATATTGACACTATGTGTAAAACAGTTTGATATTGTTTTTTTCTATTCTAATCTGGTAGGCTTTACTTCAATCTATCCTATTACAATAAAAGGTTTATGTTTGTCAGGGTCTGCTGAAGGGATTTTACAATACATTAACTAGTTGCAACCATCAGTTTGAGAAGCAACACTCAATTGCATGGACAGAGTTCAATTTAGGAAATTAGATAAAACAATCCAAGTGTTCATTTTAGATATGTGCATCAAATTAAGCTTCTAACAAATTCAGGTACTTATCGCCACTAGGGATGAAATTTCCTTTGCTGAAGTTTTTGATCCCAGAGACCACAGAAAACCATAGCACAATCCCCAGAACTTTGCCATTGTGCCTGGCTATTCCCGGAGCTCTGTGCTTTTTACTCAGCACTAGAAATTTGGGATAGTTAAGGCTGAATGTCTCCTACATGGCAGTATGTTAATCAGTGGCTAATATAAAACAACATTTTTATAAATCTTTTCAAGCAAAATATTTGCAGAAAATAATATATCTATAGATACCAATAAAGCTTTTATGTATTATTAATATACTGATAAAATATACTGTCATCTCTCTGGTCCAAACAGAAACTTGATAATCCTCAAAAGTTATAAAATGTCACTGTATAATAAAGAGAGTTTGATTTATTTGTTATTTCCTTTCTTAAAATTCTGAAATTACAAGCCGGGCGTGGTGGCGCACACTTGTAATCCCAGTACTTTGGGAGGTGGATACCGGAGGATCCAGGTTTGCAGCCAGCCTCAGCTCTCTTGCTCTCTCTCTCCCTGTCTCTCTCTCTCTCTACCTAGTGAGGCCTTCCGCAACTTCGTGAGACCCAGTTTCAAAATAAAGTATAAAAGAAAAATAGGGGCGGGGGGTGTAGCGTGGAGGTAGAACACCCCTGGGTTCAATCCCCGGTACCACAAAAAAAAAAAAAAAAGATTCTGAAATTACTACCTATGCAGTACACATTTTTAGGGGAAATATAAGTAACTACAGACATATAAATTAAAAAATCAATCATTCATTCTCTTGCCACTGCAATTACTTTTATGTGTCTGTGTATCTTGACCTCCCCACCATGGCTCCACAGCAGAGTAACAGTGAAGAAAGCACAAGTTACGTGACAAAAGTAACTCAGAATAACTCAAGTCTTTAACTGCATTTTTCAAATTCCGTGAAAGGGACACATCCCTCCCCACCATGCTTCTGAGAAAAAGCCCACACCCTGGTATCTCTCCCTCCCTCCCAGAACTCTCTCTCACCCACTGCATCTGTCCCTCCCACCTTGCTCCCAGGACACTGTACTGGGATGATTTATGAGGACTGGAGAATGCTTGTGAAGCTGTTATCACAAAGTCAGAACAACTTAGTAAGAAGAGGCAGCACAATGAATGACTACAGGGAAGGATCTGGAAATGACTGCTGGGATCCAACTTTGACCTTATATAATAGCTGTGCTCCATTAGACAAATTACTTAACCTTACAGCTTAGATTTTTTTTTTCATGGATAAAAGTAACAATTGTACCTATTTTATAAAGCTGTTGTGAATACTATATGTGTCTTGGGACATCATTAAGCTTGGAATAATGGGATAGTGCCCAATATAATATGTAATATATAAATATTTGTTGTTGGTATTGTTAAGTAGTAGATGAATTATTATTATCTTGTCTTAAAATTTTTCTCTAAGAATTATGTCATTAATATTTTCTGGTAGAAGTATAAATTTGCTTCTGTTATGTTAATTTTCAAAGCTCTAAATTATACTATTGTATGGATATACCTTAATATCCTTTCTAAAATATTCAGATTATTTTTATATTACTTTTATAAATATTGCTTATTTAACATACATTTTATGTACATGATAATATGTTGAAATAATGAATTCCCTAGCCTTAGGAAATGCATATTTCAAATGTTTTAACACAAATGGTCAATTAGTCTACATACTGATGCTTACTATCTATAGTATCTACCAAGAGTAATTGAGATTACTTACATACTTTCATCTTAAGTAAGAATTACTGAACACATTTAGTTTTTAAAAATTGTTATATCTTTGATTATGAGTAAGACCAAACATTTTTTACAGATTTTTGTGCAAATTTTTAATTTAAATATTATGTGAATGTTTTAAACATGCAAACACTAAATGTAAAGTGGTCCTTTCTTCTTTATTTTGTATCTTTTATGTCATGTTTAAAAAGCTCTTCATCAAAAGGATAAAGAAAATGTGGTATAAACACACATGAAGTTTTAATCAGCCATATAAAAAGAATAAAATTATGTCATTTTCATGAAAATGGGTGAAATAAGAGAACATTATCCTCACCGAGATGAGCCAGTCACAGAAAACCAAGGATCTCATGCTTTCTCTCCTGTGTGGAAACTAGAGAGAAAAGAGGAAGCAAAAGGGACTTCTTGAACACCCAGAGAGAGATCAAGAGTGAAAGGAGGTTGGGGGAGAGAAGTGGAGAGGAGAAAGAAGACTCGTGGAAGAAAACAGACCAAGTAATGTTATGTTTTATAGGAAGGCATCACTACCAGTCTCACTAGTATGTCTGGGAGGGAGGAGGGGGCACGGGGTAGGATGCAGAGGGCAGACACACCAAGAGATGTTGTGTGCATGTATGACCATGCCACATTGACTATCACCGTGATGTGTAGTTACAATGCACCAGTAAAAAATGCATTAAAATAATGTTAAAATAATTACTAGCTTGAGAGCAGCCAGTCTAAGAAAGACAAAGGTCAAATGTTTTCTCTCATATGTGGAAGCTGGAGAGAAAATAGGAAACAGGGACTTTGGATAATTGAGGAGAGAGACCAGTAGAATAGTGAAAGGGGATAGGGGAAAGGAGGTGAGGAGGCAAAAAGAACTGATGAAAAGAAGAGTTCAAATTATGTTATATCCACGAATGAAGGAATCACTACGAATCTCACTAATATAAATGGAGAGGGGCAGGTAGTGGGGTGGGACCTGAAAGGTAGCACACCAAGACCTGTGTGCATATATGTTTGTATCACTTTGAACTTCACTTTGATGCATAATTACAATGCAACAATAAAACTGTTAAAATAAAAAATAATAATTACTATATCAAAAAGCTCTTCACCATTCTGTAATTTTCATCTTATATTTTCCTAGAACTTTCAGTTATTTCATACTTTAAAATTTTTAGTCTATGATCTATCTATAATCTGTAGTCTATTTCATGCCTTTCAAAATTTTATGTACAATCCATCTCATGTCTTTTGTTCTATGGTACGGAACTAACTTTATTTTATTCCATATGTGAACCCTTTGTTACAACACTACTAATCAAATAACCTATGCTTTTGGCATGTTTCAAAAATGCCAACTTCATAAGAACTAAGTTTCTCTACAGACTTTAGCCTCCACTTGGACTTTTCATTGAGCCAAATGCATGCTGAAAGCATACCATACTGTTTCAATAATTACTGACTTTAGCATTTTAATACTTGGTGCAGAAAATCCTTCCATACAGTTATTGTTTTCAAATGCTTGATTCTTTTATTAAATGTATTTTCCAGGGATACTTTAGATGCTTTTTTCTTCAGTTAAAATGAAACCACTGGGAGTTGCTTAAATATGGCTAAAAGTATAACTTAATAAAAGAAGTGACACTTTCATAGTGTAAGTCTTTCCATCTTAGTATGTAATCCTTTACTCTTAAGTTTTTTGTTAAGTCTTGGTGAAATATTATAGACTGATTTCTATTTTAGACGATCAGTTATTAGCTGTGTCAGAGTCTTTCCTTCTGCCACCTCTTCCTCTCTGTGTTCTAGTCAATGAAATTACATGCATATTTTCCTAATTTTGGAGGAAAATAATTACCCTAGCTACAAGTATTTAGCTCAAGAAATACTGAAATCGGTCAAAACATGAATATATTTCTTGTCGTGATAATGTTTAATTAGTTCCATTGTAACAAAATTCATGGGCAAAATGACTTTAGATAGACCCAAACAACATGTCTTCAGAGAGGTAGCATTAATGTGAAAATGATCTTTTTAAAAATATATTTTGGTTTTATCTCCTATAACTTCACTACAAATTAATATAAGGACAATTTCCTTTGAAAATGTCCATGGTAATACAGAGAAGTAACCATGATAATATTACAAATTTTCAAGTAATATATTTACATTGGCTTGAGATATGGTATATTAAAATATCAGATGGTTGGGAAATACACATTTATTCTAATGTAATGGACAAAAATATTACTTGACACAGTGAAATTGCCCTGTATCCAGTCATCCTTTCTTATTCTCTTTCATCTCTATGCTGTTTACTTAACTCGTCCTCGAACCAAACTGATTAATTTGGAATAAAAGACAGTACAGCTTAGATTAGTGTAGAGCAGAAATCTAAGTAGATATTTTTCACAAGCTTGCCAGATTTCTTAACCATGAGAGTGGTATGTAAGTGCCTGTGTTTCCAAGAATTAAATCTCATACTTCTTTCCAGTCCTGTAGCAGAGAATGAAATATTGGTGTTTAATGCTTATTTATCACAAGCATGTCACATATATATATATATATATATATATATATATAATTATGAAATTGCTCTTTGATAGTAAAAGGTAGTTACTCAATGACAGTCAATAATTTTTTCTGCAGATATAAACAATTAGGAATAAACTGTCATCACTATCAAAATAACATAATCCTTTTAATGGTAACAATTCTAGATATTTCTAACTGTCCATCTCACTGTCCTCTTAATAATCTTCAAATGTGACATATTCACTTTCTGATTTTTTTTTTTTTTTTTGCTTAGACTATCTACATCTACCCTACCCCATAGTGGACATTTGCCTCAACATCTCTGTATCTGTTTCTATTTCATCAATATCTATATATTCTATACCTATATTAATTATATACAGTACAAACACATACACCCCCTCCCCCAGACACACACACACATCCTAACTAGATAAGAAAGCAGGCACAGAAATCACCTTTGTTCCAACCCTTTCATTGTATAGATAAGGAAATTTGAGGAAATTGAGGTTCTTATAACTGAGTTAGTTTAGAGGCAACACTGCATCTCTAGCCTCCTGATGTTCCCAGTTCAATATTCTTTTTGACCTTTTCAAATATTCATAATTTTTGTCTTACATCCCACCCACCCCATGCCAGAGAACAGGCACAACTTTATGTATTTCCTTTATACCCCATGAGCCCTTAGTATGGCATTAAATAATATCTGAGAAATCACATTAAACTCTTAATATACACAGCATTTTTTAAAAGTACCTCATGTAATTAAAACAGAAAAATCTGCTTAGTATGGTGGCACAGTCCTACAATCTCAGTTCTTGGGAGGCTGAGACAGGAGGATCTCAGGTTGGAGACCAGACTCAGCAATTTAGCAAGACTTTCATCAACCTAGTGACACCCTGTTTCAAAACAACAACAAAAATAATAAAATAGGGTTGGGGCTATAGCTTGGAGGTAGAATGCCCCTCCCTGGATTCAATCCCCAGTAACAACAACAATTAAAAAAAATCTTCCTTTAAATCTTTGAGAAAAACCATCAGATCACAACAAATATTATCAACTTTATGTCAGAATAGACAGCATATCAGGGGAGATTTTTCTCTCATTTTCTTCAAGTAAATCATTGGGTCATTGTTTGAAATGTTAAATGTACACAAGTAATTAGTCTGCTGTAATGTTTCCCTTAATTTTACAATGCCTCCAGAAACTATAAATCCCAAAAAAGAGAAAATAGAAAATAATTGAAATCAATAAGAAGGCTTATGGACATGCAAAGTTATTAGTAAAATACAAGAGTTTTAATTAAAGAAGTTGGCTTCTAACAAAGGCTAGCTGTTGTCCTGATTGATCGCAAGTGCTGGCTCAGCTTTCTGTTTTGCCCATTAGCTCCCACTTGCCTTCCTCTGCTCTAATTGGATATTTACCACATCGGCACCTTCTTTTTAAACAACGTTTTTTTCCTCCACGAAGACTGTAAACACAATTACACTTTAGACAAATTATATGAGTATGCATGTATGCAAGCATAATTAGTTTATTATCTTCATAATTTGCCATTTTGGTTTCACAAGCTACAGGAAACTTTTAGAAAGTTCATGGGAGGACAATGTACAATTTTGAACTGCTACACTTTCTTGATGAAATTTTGGGGAGCAAAAATACATAACCATTTCCTTAGATTTTGATATTCTCCTTTAAGTCAGTTCCAGGTATTTTTTAAAACAAATGTATGGAGTTATATGTATTTCTAACATTTTTCCTAAGAATGAATATAATGTATAAACTAGGCTAAAGTTTTGGGTTTTTTTTTCTCCCCCGTTATTAAATCAAAACTGTTCATATATTGTCACTATTGGAAGTAATTTTCTTCATACTTGAGCATAATAAATTACTAATGAAAATGTTGAATAATTTCTAAATTTTCCTAGCTTAATCTATAATGTCTACAGAAACAACAAATAACGTAAAGCATTGTTTGGAACAAGGTTTTATTTTGCCAACAGTAACATCCTCAATGGAACAAAGATGCTGCTTGTATTATTTTTGTTATTTAATGTTGAATTTAAAATAAGATTTTGAGATAATATGTCTACAAAGAATATTGTTAAGTAAGAAGGAATGAATTCCACCACCAGAAGTTTTCCTTTGGTTAAAATCATGCCTTAGCACTAATCAATGTAATGACAGTTAACTGGGCAGAAGTACAATCTATCTGTTCACGCCAGTTAATTTTTCTGGTATAATATTTTGGCTTAAAAGATAATAACCTTTATTTTGTCTCCTTTGAATAACTTTTAAACCTATTTCCAAATGCACCTACCTTTTTTTCAATTAGTTTATAGGCAAGAAATGCCATTATTAAAGCAATTTAGAGGACTGAAAAGTATATTGAAGGCTATCAGCCTAGAAGATGCTAGTTATGTAATCTGTAATTAAAGACAATTATGACTACTTCAGTGCAAAATGTATGAAAAGGTTGGAAAAATTAGACCGGAATATTTTCATGTATGCTTTTTTTCTCCACTCCTGACTCAAAATGCAGTGACTAAATGAGATGGCATTGGGTCTAGGAGGACAAAAGGAATGTATGTGTAAAATGAAATCGCCACCCTTCCTGATAATGGGAGACTAGAGAGAGCTGGTCTGATATTGTGCTTAAAGATAAAAAGGGACAAGCAGTATCTATTTTAAATGAGATAAGAGTGCTTCATATATCTTGCAGGGACAGAGATAACTTTGTTCTTTTAATCATTATTATTTATTTCTTAAAGCTTAGACTTTCCCATACCTACACCTATAGAGCTCAGATTTTAGGACTCAGTTCTTATGAATAGAGAGAGTTGTCATTCTTACCAGTAAGCCTGCTAAATAATACTTCCATAAGCTTCAGACTTCACATAGTAGATAAGTTTGTCTCCCCTGACATGACTACATTAATCCATGGAATCAATTTACTTAAGCTGTGCTGTGGAGCAATGCAGCCACGATTTAACTGAGCTTAAAAGTACTTTCAAGTTGGGAGTCACTGCTCCGCATGTAATGCAGCTCTCAGTACCCCCGCCTAAGTTCTATGTTGACCCTTTGCCGCTATGTGAGAAATCGTCTTGTTAGGTTTATGGGGTCAGGATGCTCTAGCATCAAAAAGGATTTAAGGAGCATGAATCCAAGTTGCTTTAGAAAATTAGACTGATGACTAAAACAGTAAGAGTAGGACACTTTGGCTTCCACAAGCATCATTCACTTTCATTAATATTTATAAAACTCCTTAGGTTGTCCAAGATTTTTAAATTAATTTATCTAGAAAAATCATTTTATTTTAGAAAACAATGTTTTAAAAAAATAGCTGCTGGTTCCAGTTAATGTCCAAATGTTATTGAGGCAAAACGACACACTTAAATTATTCAGCATGCCATAAAACTAATTGCAACACGCAAACCTGTACACCATATCAGTTCTGTTACTGAATTATACTAAAAAAGGTAGAAGTGCTACTAGAACTCCTGTCTGAAAAGTTTGCATAGCTGGCTATTGTCCATAGTAAGCTGTCAATGTCTCTGCCCTGCTCATTTCACTAACTCTATTAGAAACAATAATCTAAACCTTCCCCTTATTCCTGCTGCTTAACAAGAGAGTCTTCTGCAGACCTCCCCTCCAACTCCCCATCATTGTAACCAGCATCTTTGTTTCCTATGACTCTATTCAGAGTTGTTTTTAGCGTTTGATCCCACTCAGACTTCCTTTTACCCTAACCAGAGAGTCATTACCATGAATTTGTTCTCCCAAAGTATGAGCCATGTGTCTTTAAGGTGACTTCTCACTATTGAGTGACACAGAGGATAACTCCCAGCCCACTGGTGAGATGTGACTTGGTAATGGGGGGTGAATGAAATATATTCCTAACTTTGGTTTCCTTGGCAGAGGTGATGAACTTTTAAATACTCTCTCCTTCTTTTCCTAAAGTCCTGAAAGTCTCAAAAAATAATTACCCATGAAAATAAGGAAATAGTTTGGAAAACATGAAGGTGAAGGCCTCTGGAAAAGCTCTCACTAAAGGGAATTTATTTCAGTCCTAGAGAAAGAAATAATTTGTAAATAATGTGACACGATGCCTTTCAGATGCTAAAATGTAAGTTGACATAGTCAATCAATAAAATTGAAATATTGTTGAAAACTTGCACAGCATATTTTCTGATTCTTTTTAAAAAATGAGTCAGTGTTCAGATAGAAGTTTATCTCAAAGGGGTCTCTCAGAATAAGTAATATACCTTAACAAAACAAGCTATTGGAAATCTTAGGGAAGTCTAGAAAACTTAAAAAAATGATCATGCATGATACAATTCTATAGACTCTCTAGAGGTGTCATATCATTATGGAATCTCTGATGAGATTCAATTCTCAAAAAAAATATGACCATCATTCTGAAGCTCAGGTTTCACAATATGTATATCTTCAAGTAGTTCCAAAATATGTTTTGCCTCAGGATGCTATGCTTTTTAAATATAGATAAGCAATTTATCTTTCAAGTAGCTCAGATGAGAAGAGAGACAAGGACAGGAGCAGATGTCAAGGGCAAGCAGTCTCCTGTGCACTCTGGGGCTTTGGCTCACTCACTCCCCAGGTGCAGTGTCGGTGGACTTCACAAGGTGGAACTAGCCTCCAGGAGTCTTTCACCCACACCCATTCATTCAGATTTTTCTTTGATTTAATATACTTTTACTGGTGCACTGTAATTATACATCATAGTGATGTTCAATATGATACAAACACACATGCACACAGCACTTGGTGTGTTTCCCTACAGATCCTGCCTAACTCCCCTGTACACGTTAGTGAGATTGGCAGTGATACCTTCATATATGGACATAGCATTATTTGAACTGTTTCCTTCATCAAGACTTTTTTTTCCTCCACACCTTCTTCCAAATCCCTTCCAATATTATACTGGTCTCTCTCCTCATTTATCTGGAGTCCCTTTTGTTTCCTATTTTCTCTCTAGCTTCCAAATATGAGAAAAAAATATATACCCTTTGACTTTTTGTGACTGACTGATCTCACTTAGCATAATATTCTCTAATTCTATCCATTTTCATGCAAATGACATAATTTTTTTCTTCCTTATGGATGAGTAGAACTTCATTGTGTATATATACCATATTTTCTTCATCCATTCATCTGTTGTTAGACACCTAGGTTCGTTCCACAATTTGGCTATTGTGATTTTTGCTGCTATGAATATGGGTCTATGTGTAGCACTATAGTATTCTAACTTAATTCTTTTGGAAAAATAACAAAGAGTTGTATAGCTGGTTAATACGGCAGTTCCATTCCTAGTCTTTTGAGGACCTCCATACTGATCTCCATAGTGGTTGTTCTAATTTACACTCCCACCAACATTGTAAAAGTTTCCATTTCTACAGTATTTATTACTGTTCTAACATCTCCTTTAGTTTATTATGCCATCAGCTATTATTTATTGGGTCTTTAATACATGCCAGAAATACTTAAGCATTTCAACTCTATTATTGTACTGAATTTCATTCTAACAAAACAACCCTCTGAGATAAGTGTAATTATCTTCATTTTATAGATGTGGTAACTGAGATTTAGAAGGATGACGTCACTTTTCCATGACAGAAAATAGAAACAACTAGGATTTGTATCATTTGACTGATTTCAAATCCAACGTCCTTGACAACTATAATGTGCTACACAGTAGTGTATATAGTCATCTTTAGAAGCAGAACGCTTAAGTTGAAATACTTGGTATCACCTGCATATATTTAACAATCCCTTTAATCATATTGTTATTTATCCAATTCTAAGTGAGGTAAATGATAACTGTCCTCTTTAACTCACAGGAATTCAATAAAAATGAAGTTAAATATTGAAATATTTTATAAAGTATAAGTCCCAATGCTAATGTGTACTGTATTAAATTTGTGATTGTATGTTAGATACATGATCATATTGAATTTAAATTTGATAGATTTTCTATAGTAGGCATGGAGACCATTAACTGAATTTTAGCTCATAGTAAGCTTAACTTCTGTGATGAAACATTAGATGAGTTAAATGACTTTTTCTCTGATGATTTGATACATTAGATATGATACATTAGATTATATACATTTGACACATTATATTTGATACACTGATAATTTTCATAGTCAAGACTCCTCCCCTTTCCACTTGGCAGCAAGCTATATACTCCCTTAAAAGTACTAGAAGAACATCACTTTTCTTGAAGTGCCTAAGGACAGAAGTGTACCTGGACCTTATGAAGCCAAAGAACCAGGAGGTAAGAAGTGTCAAGCACTGTTAACTCTTTTTCTCCCCAGCTTCCTACATGGCTGCTTCATTCTTCACTGTCTCTGAACACTGGTCACTTCTGTTTCACATTAACACACTTAACCCCAAAATAGAAACCTCAATTAGCTATGATAGTTCTTCAGGTTCAAGTTTCCAAGGTAGGGTAACATAAATTCTCTCAGGGAAAGAATCTTCTTGACTCAGCCTGGATCAAGTATCTGCTCCTTTTATAAGATTTTTTCAACCCTCAGTACTCTTTTTGTTGTTGTTTTTCTTTCTTTCCTTTATCATACTGGGGATGGAACCCAGGGGCATTCTACCTTTGTGCTACACCCCCCAGGTGTATTGTATTTTTTATTTTGAAACAGTGTCTCACTAAGTTGCTGAGGCCAGCCTCAAACCTAACAAACATCTTGTCTCAGTCTCCCAAGTACTGGGGTTACAGGCATGGATCACCATGTCCAGCTAATACTCTTAACATTTCATACTGAATAATTCTTCTTTCTTCAGGTGATGGTGGAAGGGTTCTTCCTGGGCATTATAGGTGAGAGGGGCCATCCTATACGTTGTCCATTGTAAAATGTTTAGCAGCATCCCTGGTCTCTGCCCCACTACTGTTAGTAGATGCTCCTCCTCACCTGCTCTATCAACCAGAAGTGTTCACACAAATGTCCCCTAGGAGGTAAAATCACCTTTGATTGAGAAACACTGCCCGGTGATCAAAGGTAAATGTCACATAGAACAAACATGGCTATAGAGAATGACCCTCCAAAAGGAGCGGCCCTCAGAGAAAGCCATGAGCCTGCTTGGCAATCACCCCAAACGTTGCCTACGATAACAATCAGAGACATTGATGGTGATTATGACTTCTGTAAGTTTGGCCAACATAATCAGAGCTATTCAAATATATTAAAGGTTTCAGGTTGACTTCCACCAGGTGCCGTGTGCATGGATGTCACTATCACCATGAACTACATTATGATGTAAGACTATAATGCCCCAATAAAAGTATTATTAAAAATCAGTTTCAGGTTTTCAAACTCTGTATTCATTGACGGAAAATTTAATTATCAATCAAAGTTGGGGAAAACCCATTATGTTGTTTGCCTAAACATAGTGATTTCTAAGCTTTTGGCTCAAGTATTACAATCAGAGAATAGTCACCACCCGTATGTAAACATATGTAATGTATTTAGAATCTAAGTATACTGTTGCATTTTGTATTCTACAAAAATATAGGTAAAATGGGACAAAGAAGATGAAATTATCATTTGAAATATTTTATTTATTAACAGTATTAAGAGTATTATAGGAGCTGGGCATGGTGGTGCATGTCTGTAACCTCAGTACTTGGGAGGCAGAGACAGGAGGTTTAAGACCAGCTTCAGCAACTTAGCAAAAAGACTCTCAGCAACCTAGTGAGACCCTGTTTCAAAACAAAACATATAAAAAGGTGTGGGGGTGTATCACAGAGGTAAAATGCTTCTGGGTTCAATCCCTGGTCTCTCACACACACACACACACACACACACACACACACACACACACACACTATTATAACTATTATAGGTCTTCTGGTTTGCAGAACCAGGCAAGTATAAGTATATAGGACTTCTGGATTGAAAAGGTGGTTTAGGACTTATTTCTCCCTGTCCACTACATTCAACTGTGAACTCAAATAACACGAGATAACCAACTAAAGGAGAACAATGAAATGTGGCAGAAGAAAGGCATCAGTTTGTATTTAGCACTGGAAGAACAACACAGGGGCAGGACACTTTAAATCTCCCTCCCCAAGAGAAGAAAGGGACCCACACCCACACCAGCATTTCTCACATCTAAGCTCCTTCATCCCCCTGGATCTGACGTGAGTCCCTTAACAAAAGATAAAATGTGGGAAGCCCTGCAAAAATGGCGCAGCCACAGCCAGCAGACCACAGGGACAGCTCTGTGACCCCTCTGTAAAATAACTACAGTGAGTAAGTGCGTACTAGCTCATTTTTAAGTTTGACAACTGAGAAGTGTTTTACCATGGAAGACCGTAGATCTCTGTGCACTTTAATGATTCCCATGGTTACTTGCCACTTCGACACAAAGCTCTGCAATGATTCTTTATTATTTTTGAGATCTGCACTTAAATTTTTTTTTTTTTTTTTTTTGCGGTACCAGGGATTGAACGCAGGGGCATTCTACCTCCACGCTACGCCCCCGGCCTATTTTCTATACTTTATTTTGAAACCGGGTCTCACGAAGTTGCAGAGGGCCTCACTAAGTAGAGAGAGAGAGAGAGAGACAGGGAGAGAGAGAGAGAGAGAGAGAAAGAGAGAGAGAAAGAGAGAGACAGGGAGGGAGGGAAAGAGAGAGAACACTTGTGTGCGCCATGCGCTAGCTGAGGCTGGCAGGGAACCGGATCCTCCGGTCTCCGCCTCCCAAAGTACTGGGATTACAAGTGTGCACCACCACGCCCGGCTCCTCCAAGATCTGCATTTCTTACAATTGGCCACATCAATGTCATCTGGCATTGCGCACTCCTTGGTTTAGACTTCTTTGCTATCGAGACACTGTCTGCAAATATTGTAGTGAATGAATTCCACACAGTAGTCTAATCTTACTTTTGAATCCTGTTTAAAATTCTTGTCAAAACACTCCTGCCATAAAATATTGTTTCTATTAAATAAGTTAATTTAAACCTACACTGAGATACTATTTTTCATCTGACCCTTTGACCCAACAGCCTGATAATACTCTGCGCTGCTTTGTCCCAAGAATAAGGAAACAGGCACTTGCACGTATCACTCCTGGTGGAAGCAATTTTTAACTGCTACAGAGAATAAGATCTCAGTGTTAGTGATCTCTTTCAAATTGCAAATACACATGTCCATGACCCTACAAATGTCCCTTCTAAGAACTAATTTTACAAATAATTCATACACATATGGACAGATCGAAAAGAATATCAAGTTGTGGTGTGCAATATTTTGGATCCATAATGTCCTCTGAAGGCCTGTGTGTTAAAGGCTTGGTGCCCATCCCTTGGCACGTGGTGGCATGTTCAGAAGGTAGGGTCTAGTGGGAGGTTTTAGGTCACTGTGCCTTCATAGTGGACTGTGGGGTCTTAAGACACACCTTGACACGATGCACTGGCTCTCAACAGGCCCAGAGCCAACAAGGCCAATCACTCATGGACTGAAACCTCCAAAACTGTGAGCCAAAATACAAAGCTTTTCTCTTTGCAAGTTGATTACTTAGGTATTTGTTAGAGTAGCAGAAAGCTGACTAACAGTCCAGCATGCAAAACATGCTGATATTGGAATGATAATAGGTAGTGTATACATATATACATGAATATACATATACACATATGTATATACATACAAATATGCATATTTATTTGGATAGGCTAAAATTATCTCTGAGAAAACACATCAAAACTATGAAATCTGCCGGGCGTGGTGGCGCACACTTGTAATCCCAGTACTTTGGGAGGCAGAGACCGGAGGATCTGGGTTCGCGGCCAGCCTCAGCGCTCGCTCGCTCTCTCTCTCTCTCTCTCTCTCTCTCCCCGTCTCTCTCTCTCTACCTAGTGAGGCCCTCCGCAACTTCGTGAGACCTGGTTTCAAAATAAAGTATAAAAAAATAGGGCCGAGGGT
>PVJS01014132.1:0-40910 GCA_004027185.1 Glis glis
GTGTGTGTGTGTGTGTGTGTGTGTGTGTGTGTGTGTGTGTGTGTGTGTGAGAGAGAGAGAGAGAGAGAGAGAGAGAAAGAGAGAGAGAGAGCGCACTAGGAAGTGTGTCTTTGAAACCCCTTCAGGAACCCTGCAGCAGCTGTCCAGGCAACATGGACAATGGCTGGATGATTCTCTAGCAGCGCCTGATTCTCCTGTGGTGCACTTCACACAGACTTCCATTGTTGGCTCTCTCTCTCTCTCTCTCTCTCTCTCTCTCTCTCTCCCCCCTCCCCCCTCCTGGGGTAATATTAACAGAATATTAATACATCTTTAGGCTGGCACTCTCCCCCGTGGCCCACATCTAGGAAGCACTCGCTCACCTCTTGAACTCCTTCCGTGGTGGAGTGGTTGATTCCCCTGAATGCACACTTTAGCTTTCTCAGGTGGGAGTCAGGCACAAGTTCCCAGAGGCAGGGCTCTCAGTCTCTGTGTATGTCAGCTTCTCCTTGGTTGCTGGGAAATACGGGGAAGGATCACAGTATACTTTTTATCAAATAAATCCTTCTTATAGAATCCTCTACTATCTCATTATGTATTCCTAGATCTTGCTGGGGGTCCCAGGGTCTTGGAATTTGCTTTTGATCATTTCCTTTGTAAATTCTGCCTCTGGGCATCTGCCCCACACATTGGTATCTCCTAGCTCCCATATTTGAGAGTCAGTCAGAAGCAAGACAGGAAGAGTCCCAATGTAATATCTGGTTATCACCAGGTTTGCTTGTGGGCCTGCCGTCCCTTGCTGCCATTAATTCTCCCTCACAAGCTCATACTCAGCTAAACCTTGGTGCATATAGGGCTATTTTCCATCCAGGGTTCCTGTACATTGGGATGATCCCCCTTCCTATTCTGTTTCCCACCTGTCCCAGACAGAGGAGAGGACTGCAGAAGAACCTGACCAAGCTCTGCTCGTGTGACCAGGGAATAAAAACCACTAGCTGGGCATGATGGGGCACACCCGTAATCCCAGAATTTAGGAGGCTAAGAGAGGAGAATTCGCAGGTTCACAGCCAGACTCAGAAATTTAGCAAGACCCTTGGCAACTTAGTGCGACCCTGTTTCAAAATAAAATATAAAATAGGGCTGGGGGTGTAGGTCAGAGATAGAATGCCCCTGGGTTCAATCCCCAGTACCCCCCCACACACACTACACTGCCCACTGGGATGGACCTTTACTTCCTGTACCAATTAGAAACACATTTAATGCTTGCACAACTTCTGTGAGCAAACAATGGTTCCTCCTTATCCAGTGATTTAACAAATGACTATACATTTTTTTGAGTATACATTTTTTTAAAAGGTCAACTTTGTATTAGCGATTTATGAATTTAGGATGTTATTAGAAACATGAGCTATTTATTCTTGTTCTTTACTTGGATACTGTGTTTACTTATCCAAAAATACTTTTTTCCAACACTGTCTGGAAAACATGTTGAAAATTAATCTTTAGTTTCCTTATTTACATCCCGTATATTTCAGACTGAAAATATATTCATAGACTGTAACATATTCGATATATTCATTATGTAAGGAAAATTCTGCTTACTGGGAAGATCCTGTTGATTAAAAGCTATCCATTAAGGTTCAAATACAGTAGCCAAATTCTAAATCTGTTAATTATTTTACAAGAAGGGAACAGTTATTAAGCATATGCTGCTGGCCAGGTACTGTGCTGTGTTATTTGTATATTTATTGTCATTGTCATTTAATCATAGAATACTGTGAGTTAACAACAGTCCTTCCTCAGAATCTGTGGGGGATTGGTTTCCAGGACCCCCTGTGGATACAGATCCACAGATGCACAAGTCTTCTATAGAATAAAATGTGCAGTATTTGCATATAACCTACACATATTTTGCCAAATACTTTAAATCATCTCCAGATTACTTACACAACTTACTGCAATATAAATGCTGTGTGAATAGCTGTTATACTATAATGTTTAAGGAATGGTGACAAGGAAAAGTCTGTAAAATTTCAGTACAGATGCATTGTTTCCAAATTTTTTTGATCTGCAATTGGTTGACTCCAAGGATACAGAGCCCATGGATATGGAGGGGCAGCCAAATATTAATTACATAAGTTTTCTAACAAGTACTTATAACCATGATCCTCTGCTGTTCTATGCCTTAAATTCTGCTACAAGATACTTTCTGGGGGTATTTAACTGATACCTTTCAAGCAAAACAGCCTTCAAAATAAATAAATATCCTTATAGCATTTCTGTAAACTTTAGAAACAATTGTTTCCTTGTGTAGGGTAAAGTCTATCAGGTTTGAAGAACGTATGCCCTATATATGATGCTTGTTCTAGGTGGGGTTTTTGAAAAGTGTCTGGTCAGAATTTGTATGTTCTGTCTTCTGCATCTTATTTCCTTTAATCTCTCACCCAAGTTTTAAAGTCTCCACCTCCTCATCACATATACTTAACCTAAATTTTGTCTATGAAATACTTTATCCATTTTATTTCCCTATTTTTATTTTTTATAATTTACCAATCAAGTTGTTTGGAAGGGTTCGGGCCCTCTACTAGGATTTTTCTAATATTAAAGCATTCAACTGCATTTAAATGGGAAACATTGACACACAATTATATAAATATGAAACAATTGCAAAGGTATAAATGCTGGCTAGAAATTTAAGAGAAGGTTAATGTTCAGATCAGAAAGGAACCAAAGCACAGTGGTTAGCAAGAAGGCTTATCCAGCCGAGGCCCTACACACACTGACCTCTTAGGTAAGCAAAGGGACGTGAGAATGGGAAATAGCCTTTTCTTTATCTCAGTTGTCAGCAAGCTGAAAGAGATTTTGCTTTTTGATTGCCATCTGAGCCTGTTTTTGTTGTGGAAGAAAGAAAATATTTCTCTCCTTGCCATGTTTCATATGCTGTGTTTGTGAACAACTGTTTAAGTCTAAGAACTTTGATTATTCTCTGGCACTCAGATGTGTTCAATCCAGCAACTGAACAAACGGTGAGTTGGACGTTAGATTGATTCCAAGCCATGGTGCTACATGGCCTCCCAGAAGCTCTTGTAAGAATTGGATCAAATAATCTCCATCTCCTCCTGTGTTAGAAGGCAGGCATCTTCCCATTCAGTGGGAGTGTATTAATCGTTGAATCAATTTGTCTGTCTCTCTCCTTTCTCCATATAGAGAGACTGAGCAAGGGGTGAGTTTGATATTTGCAATAATATCCCTTTGGCTAATGATACATTTGTATGACTGTTAACAGCCCCTTCTCATTAAACAGCCCACTTAAAAGGAGGAGAAGAAACATTAAAAATGATAGATGAGGCCTCCTAGAAACCCATTATTAGTAATATGACAAATAATGGTGCTGCTGAGATGACTTATCAGGGAAGGAAACCAGAGGGCTGGTTGACAACATGACCCTGCAGCTCAAGGCTAATGAATCTTGAAGAGTAAATTTTGTTAAATCACTGCATTTGGCATTTTCTGTTGGTAAAATCTTCTTACTTTATTCTTTTGGTTTAGAAAACATCTAAATCAACATTTTTATTTTAAAAAGTTCTATTAAAGTAAAAGGTTAAATATATATAAAAATAGAGTAGTAGAATGCATCTCTCCAGCTTAAACAGCTGTCCACTCATGGCCAATCTCAGCTGCATTCCTACTCAATTGCTCCTCCATCCTGGATTATATTGAAGCAAACCCCACATATCATATCAGTCTATCTATAAATATTTCTGCATTGTCTCTGAAAGATTCCTTTCAGATTTCCTTATTAAAGGATTCCTTTAAAAAACTCAATTTCGTTATCCCAATTATTAGTAAGGAATTAAGGATATAATTCCTGATTTCATTCAGCCATATAGCACCCTAACTTTATTGATGGAAAACCTAAGTGCAGAGAAATGAAGCACCTTTACCCAGGTTGCAAAACTAGCTACCAGCTAAGCTAATTCTGGAACTCATCTCCTGTCTCACCGTCTTGTCGAGGTCCTCTTTCCACTGTAAGAGGAAAAGTTTACTATTGAAATACAACATCCCAATACAAAGAACCTTCCATTTTTCTTTCAAGTACACTGAGAAGCAGCTCTGTGTCTCTGTGAAGTAACTTAACCTTTCTAGACCTCAGCTCTTTATTTTTAAAACTTGGTGAATAGGATAGCTTTTATTCAACAAAATTTAATAGGAGTTTTTTTTTCTTCTTTTTGTACTAGATATTGCATTAACATTGGAGGTAGAGTGTTGAGCAAACCCAGTACAATCTTACCCTTTACAGAGAAAGCCATTTTTGTGATGAAGATAATAAAAGAGAAGACAGCACTGTCAATGCAAAACCCGTATTAACATTAAATATGTTGATTTGGACAGAACTAATGGATTTGCAGTAGTTAAGTCTCCTTGTTCAGGAACATGGTATATTTCACTATTCAGCTGTCTGTCTGTCTGTCTCTCTCTCTCTCTGTGTCCTTCATTACATTTGTTACATTACTTTATAGTTTTTGTCAATATTTTGAGCTGGTTATTCCAACTCAATTTCTGAATGGTTATTGCTGATATAAAGAAAAACTCTGATTTCTGTATATCTTATACTTTCCTAAATTATCTTATTAGCTATAATAATTCTTTTAGAATTCTCTTAAATATTCTACACAATTATTTTTCTGCAAAGAATAGTTTTTTTTCTAATATTCATGCCACTTAGTTTATTTTCCTTATTTAATACAATCTCCAAAACCACATGAGTAAATATAGTGATTGAGGACTTTCTTGATTTTGAGAATTCATTTAGATTTTTAACTTTTTTTAACCCAACTTTAAAACCTCAACTTTCAAACTATGGATTTATACAGTTTTGAAGGTGCTATGATAAAATGGGAAATTTGAATGGTTAGAAATACCAAAGCCGGGCGTGGTGGCGCACGCTTGTAATCCTAGTACTTGGGAGGCTGAGACAGGAGGACTGCAGGTTCTCTGCCAGCCTCAGCAATTTAGTGAGACCCTGTTTAAAAAAATATATATCTATATCTATCTATCTATCTATCTATCTATCTATCTATCTATCTATATATAGGGTTGGCGTTATATATAGCTCAGCAGTAGAAAGGTTCAATCCCCAGTCACACACACACACACACACATACACACATACACAGGAGAAGAAGGAAGGAAAGAGAGAAAGAAATATCAGTAGATGAGAGGTGGTAGAATTTCAACATTTTTATATCTAGTTCAAGATGGTAACAGTTTTGAGACCTAGAAATAACACACGATTCATAATTGAGCCTCTGATAATCTAAAGGTGCTGAAATGTAGTTACTTCAGTGAGGGTAGCTTCTGAAAGACAACCCTAAGGTGAAAGTCACATTATTCAAATTATGTTCATAAGTATTTTTTACTTCTTTGTCAAAGGTTAGGAAACCAATGAACTCTATTGCACATTCTTTCCCCATGGAGCTTTGGATCAAAAAAGAAATCAAAATTGAAATTACAATTTACTTATAAATTAGTGAAAATAAGAACATTATGTCAAAGCTTGTGAAGTACAACTAAAATTATATTGCAAAAAAATATGGGGAGCCTTAAATGCTTTAATTCTTTGTAGAAACAGATCATTGGCCGAAACTGGCTTGCTTGCATTACTCACCAGTGTAATGCCTGTGCTGAGGTATGGTGGAAGGACTTGCACCCCTGGATATTGTTAGCACTAGGATGGGTATCAGTAACACCTGCAGTTAACAGTGCTGGTTCACATCACAGTTACTGTTGTTAAGGGCCAGGTAGAGCCAGTTGGCTTCCATTTGGGGAGTTATGATATGATGACATACATCTTTAAATTCAAGCGTTTTCCTGACGAGTTCACGTTAAGTATGAGAGGCATGTGGGTCAGGACGGAGTAAACACTATTTTCCATTTCCCATCTTATCCTTTCTCCAGACCTTTACTTTCTAAATAGAATGTCAGGCAAAATCATTAGCTTTTACATTTATCTTTCTCTCTCCCTTCTTCTCCCTCAGCCAGTATAGTGGAATTTTCCTAAGTAAAATGCAGATAGAGTTTTTAAACTTTGTTGTATCCAATACATTCAACATTACCTGTGTATTCACTTTATCAAGTAGGTCATTGGAGTTTTTGTAAAAATACTTCATTTGTAGGGAATTATTATAGAATAAGATTATGTACGTGTATATATGTATATATGCATATTTTTCAGATTATCCAAATTTAGCTATATAAGCGTCAATTTCTAAATAGAGTTTTTTTTTTTTTTTTGTGGTACCAGGGGATTGAACCCAGGGGCGTTTTACTTCCAAGCTACACCCCCGGCCCTAATTTTTATACTTAATTTTGAAACAGGGTCTCACGAAGTTGCAGAGGGCCTCACTAAGTAGCTGAGGCTGGCCGCGAACCCGGATCCTCTGGTCTCTGCTTCCCAAGTACTGGGATTACAAGCATGCACCACCATGCCCAGCGTAAATAGAGTTTTGAATGTAATACCAGATGCCCAATTTTGTTACGGTTGTGCATAAAAAGAGCAAATATGTTTGCATGAAGGCCTGGCACAGACTCCTCATCAGCGTTGACTCAAGAAGTTTTGACATGTTTTAGCCGCTCATTACCTGTTTTGCATATTGCTAGATTATAGATATAGAACAGGACATATCCAAATAATCAGAGCCTGAAAACTCAATCCACAAATAAACCAGAAAAAGCTCCCTTAAAAAAGACAACATTTTTCTTGTGTGTGTTCTCTTATTGCCAGAGCTTTATGAGAAACAGACTTATTACTCTGGCACTTAGAGGCTTTATCAGCTAACATATTTCTATCCAGAATGTAACTTCTGCTCAGAGCCATGTAGTTTTTAGGAAATTCAATTTCCTTAAATCATGCCTTTCGGGTTGGTGAAAGATGCATGGTTTGTCTATAAGCACATTGAAAAGTTTTGTAATTTTTTTTCTTGAAGGATCTACCTGTATTTCTAGAAATTGTCCAGACTGAAGCTACAGAGGACACTCTAAGCTTCCCACCTGCCTCTTACTAAATCAGTTGTCACCACCCCACAGATTAGGGACAATCTGAAAGAAAAACAGTACAGTGAGTTCAATGTAATGGGTATTTTAAAATAGGAAGCATCTTCTATGGGGATTCAATTACCTTTTTTTTTGGAAGCTGGAGAAGAGACTTCATTCATTTTTTTCTGACTAGTTCTATAACTTTTGGTAATTTAGTTAACTTTTCCTTATGTTTTCTTTCTTTCATTTTGATAAAGGAGACTATACTAAACTTACTCTCTGCAAGTACTATTTACATAATAAGGAATTACCTTTATATAATTGAGTTCATTAAAACATCCCTAGTATGGATAAAGTAGATCTTTAAAGGAAAAAATGAAATAAGAATAGTTAAAGAGAGAAATAACACGTTTGTCATAGAACAAATGTCTATTCAGCATTCTTAATTTTTTTTAAACCAATAGTAATGTGGTTTGTCTTTAGATCAGGTAATTCTCATTACCTGCTTGATTTTTTCAAAGAAAAAGCTTTCTCAGAAATGTGAGCTCTTGGGCCCGGCGTGGTGGCTCACACTTGTATTTGGGAGGCAGAGACCGGAGCATCCGGGTTCGCGGCCAGCCTCAGCTCTCTCTCTCTCTCTCTTTCTCCCTGTCTCTCTCTCTCTCTACTTACTGAGGCCCTCCGCAACTTCGTGAGACCCGGTTTCAAAATAAAGTATAAAAAATAGGGCCGGGGGTGTAGTGCGGAGGTAGAACACCCCTGGGTTCAATCCCTGGTACCACAAAAAAAAAAAAAAAAGAAATGTGAGCTGTCCAGCATCAGGATAGGCTGATCCAACCAAAAATGATTGGGATGATAAAATATATTTCTTGGGAAAAATAAAACAAAAACTAATATGCCCACACATGCAAAATTATCTTTCTGATTTTTTATCCAGAGATTATCTCATGACTGTTGGCCAGTCTGTATTGCTAAATGTTGCATTCTGCAAAGTTTAGTTACTACCAGAAAATAGGGCATGGTTTAATAGAAGCACAGATTCATTTAACTGTCATAAATTTACTTGTTTTCTGAGTCAGATTTTGCAAAGCCTTTTAACAACAGGCTTAAAGAGTCATCAAGAGAACCTCCTACAGAGGGAAATCTCAGCACCAATCTCTGTTTTGTTTTCATTTTGATAGAAAAACAAAAACCGCAGGAACAGGCCACATACTGAGTTGGTGTGTGTGTGTGTGTGTGTGTGTGTGTGTGTGTGTGTGTGTGTGTGTGTGTGTTTATTTTAGATTAATTCTAGACTCACACACAAAAAAATGCAGTGATAATACAAAGAGTTTTCATATGCCCCCCACCCAATATCCCCCATTGTTGCAATCTTATATTACCATGATATATTTGTCAAAACTAAAAAAGATAGATTGATAAAATTACTATCAGTAAAACCTCAGACTCTTTGGATTTCATCAGTCTTTCCATTAATGTCCTGTTTTTGTTCCAAGATTCAATTCAGAATATACCATATTGCATTTTTTCTTATACATTTTTTTTGTGGTACTAGGGATGGAACCCAGGGGCATTCTACCTCCGAGCTACACCCCCAGCCCTATTTTTTATCTTTATTTTGAAACAGGGTCTCACTAAGTTGCAGAGGTCCTCACTAAGTAGCTGAGGTTGGCCGCAAACCTGCGATCCTCCTGTGTCAGCTTCCCAAGTACTGGGATTACAGCTCTTATACATTTTTTTTAAAAGACTGAATAGAAAAAACAAAGGTCACAAAATGTTCCTTATATTTTCCCTAGTCTTCTCTGGTTCATGCCAGTTTCTCAGTCTTCCTTTGATCTTCATGACTTTGACTGTCTTGAGAATTACTGGCTGGGTGTTTTATGGAATGTCCCCCAATCTGAGTTTGTCTGATGTTTTTCTCATGATTAGATTCAGATTTTGAATAGAATGGAGATTACTAGAAATGAGGAAAGGTTGAGTTACAGTTCGAGAGGAGCAAGAAGTTCTGGTGTGCTGATGCATAGTAGGGTGACTATAGATAACAATAATGTACTATACATTTCAAAAAGGTAGAAGAAAGGAATTTCAAAGTTTTCACCATAAAGAAATGATGAAAGTTTGAGGACATAGATATGTTTAATCTGATTAAAACATTATACAATATGTACATGTATGGAAACATTATCATTATGTTATCCCATTAGTATGTACAATTTTAAGTTTTTAATGTATAAGTTAAAAAAAATAAATGACCTAATGACACGCCTCAAAAACCTTGAAAAACAGTAACAGACTAATCCCCAAACTAGTAGAAGGCAGGAGATAATTAAAATCAGAGAATAAATCAATGAAATAGAGAAAAAAATACAAAAGATCAACAAAACAAAAAGCTGGTTGTTTGAAAAGATTAACAAGATTGATAAACCCTTAGCCAGCCTAACCAAAGAGAGAAGCAATCCAAATTATTAAAATCAGAAATTAAAAAGGAGATATCACCATGGACAGTGGGGAAATCCAGAGGATCATCAGAAACTATTTTGAAAATTTATACTCCAATAAACTAGATAACATAGAAAAAAACCCGACAGATTTCTAGACACAATGTACCTAAATTGAAACAATAGGATATAGAAAACCTAAACTGACCAAGAGCAAGCAAAGAGATAAAAACAGCAATAAAAGCCTTCCATTAAAGAAAAGCACAGTTGATCTACAGAGTCAGTGCAATCCCTATCAAAATACCAATGTCCTAGAAAAATCAGTCTTAAATTTCATATGGAAAAACAAGAGATCCAGACTAGCCAAAGCAATTCTCAGCAGTAAGAACTACGCAAGTGGCATCACAATCCCTGACTTCAAATTATACTACAGAGTCAATGCAATCCCTATAAAAATACCAATGTTCTAGAAAAATCAGTGCTAAATTTCATATGGAGAAACAAAAGATCCAGAATAGCCAAAACAATTCTCAGCAATAAGAGCCATGCAAGAGGCATCACAATCCCTGACTTCAAATTATACTACAGAGCCATAGTAATAAAAACAGCATGATACTGGCGGAAAAACAGACACATAGACCAATGGAACAGAATAGAAGATACAGAAACAAATCCATACTCTTATAGCCAATTGATTTTCTACAAAGGTGCCAAACAGATACGGTGGAGAAAAGACAGTCTTTTCAACAAATGCTGTTGGGAAAACTGGTTATCCATTTGTAGAAAAATGAAATGAAATCCCTACCTCTCATCCTGTACAAGAGTGAACTTGAGATGGAACAAAGACCTGGAAGTTAGACCAGAGACTTTGAAGTTACTAGAGGAGGGCATAGGTCCAACATTTGAACATAGAGGCACAGGTAGAAACTTCCTCAATAAGACCTCCAAGGCATAAGAAATTAAAACGAAGAATAAAAGTGGGATTGCATTATACTAAAAAGTTTCTGCTCATCATAGGAAACCACCAGGAGTCTAAAGAGAGAGCCTACAGAATGGGAGAAGATCTATGCCAGCTATAGAGGACTAATGTCTACAATATTCAAAGTATTTAAAAGACTTAACAGTAAAAAACAAAACAAAAACCCAATCAAGAAGTGGGCAATTGAACTAAATAGACACTTCACAAAAGAAGAAATACAAATGGCCAATAGACACATGAAATAATGTTCAACATCATTAGCAATCAGGGAGATGCAAATCAAAACTCCACTGATATTCTATCTAACCCCAATCAGAATGGCAATCATCAAGAAGTCAAACAACAATAAATGTTGGCAAGGATGTGGGGAAATAGGTACCCTTCTACACTGTTGGTGGGATTGCAAATTGTACAGCCACTATGGAGATCAGTGTGGAGATTCATCAGAAAATTGGGAATGGATCCACCATATGATCCAGCTATACTACTCCTGGGTATCTTTTCAAAGGGACTGAAATCAGAATATTATAGTAATATATGCATATCCATCCCTGCTTCCCACCTGAGAATGTGCTGGATTCAAAATGTTCTTCCACAGAGGTCCATAGAAAATGAAATCCAAGCAATCAGGGATTTCATTCACACAGCAATTGTTTTTAATAATGTTTAGTCATGTATTTTATTTTACATCCACTTCTGGTACTATGAACAATTAAGAGAGAAAATTAATGAAACCATCAAGATCAGAAAATTAAAAGGTTACTTATAAAGTTCAGGGAGTTGAAACACTGACATATCAAGAAATGAGTTAAGTTTTACACATCTAGAAATATCTCTGTGCTTTCTGATCTTTGTATTTCACTTTGGAAAATATTCTTTTCTATTCTTATTATATTTTTATTAACTAAAATCCATATTTTATTTGGATTTTATTAGTTTTTCCTAAAACCTTTTAAAAATTCAAAGTATGATTGACATATAAGAAAGTGTTCAAAGCCGGGCGTGGTGGCGCACGCTTGTAATCCCAGTACTTTGGGAGGCGGAGACCGGAGGATCCGGGTTCACGGCCAACCTCAGCTCCCTCGCTCTCTCTCTCCCTGTCTCTCTCTCTCTCTCTCCCAGTCTCTCTCTCTCTCTCCTTAGTGAGGCCCTCCGCAACTTCGTGAGACCCGGTTTCAAAATAAAAGTATAAAAAATAGGGCCGGGGGCGTAGCGCGGAGGTAGAATGCCGCTGCGTTCAATCCCCGGTACCGCAAAAAAAAAAAAAAAAAGAAAGTGTTCATATTTAAAGTATATATCTCGATGAGTTTGAAGATAAACATACCTGTGAAATCATCACCGTAAACAATAACATAAACTTAGCCATCACCTTAAGAGTTCCCTCCTTCCTTTTTTCTGCATGTAGTAAGAGCTTAAAATAACTAAAATTAATTATTTTTTATTAAAAATGAATAATAATTTTAAGCATATAATGCATTATTGTGGACTGTATGCCCAGTACCTTTTTCTGTTCTAGGATCTCATCCAAAGTTTACCACATTACATTTAGTTGTCATGTCTCCATTTTCTTATTCCTTCCTGGTTTTTGATGGCTTTGACAATTTTGAGGAGTACTGGTCAGACATTTTATAGAGTGTCCCTCAATTTGGATTTTCTGATGTATTTCTCTGGGTTATTCTCTGTTCTCAGTATTTTGATTTCTACATTACTGAGATCTTCACCAGAAAGTGTATGTGTTTTGCTGTTACTTTTCTCTAGAGGTAATTCACTTTTTCCTCCTACCTCAGGGGTTGCTCTGGCACAGTTAACTTGAAACAATTAGAAAGTAGAAATTAATATCCTGTTTCCCCTTAGTATGTATCTTTCAAAAATATCAACTTTGTGGCAAATTCCTCAACCTAGTTCTGTTAACCTGTTTTGGCATTTGAAAAAGTTCTTTGTTCCCACCTCATCCTCTCTTGTGTGAGGAGGACCCATGTTTACCTTCTAGTAGCACTTTCAGTTCTGAGGTTGTCCAAGGAGAAGTTGGGGTTTCGATTTCTAAAACTCTCCATTGCCTGTGAAGTCGGGACCCTCCCACAGTGATGTCACTCTTTAGCTGTCTCTGTTGTTCCCAGCCATGGGTCATTTTCACAGACATGATGTGGCTTTCCCTCTGGGCGGTGAGACCTTGCATTGGCAGGTCTGTGAGGATCGATGCCACCTAGGAGCCCACTGTTCTCCTAGTCCCCAAATTGGGGCTTTCTCAGCAGCCAGAGGAAACCTGCCTTCTCATGCAAGAGGCACTGGGTCCCTGTTTTACATAGTGATACTTCCACATGAGGAAAAAATTAAAGGACTTTCCAACAGTGACTAAAAGGGGTGTGAAATTGCCATGAATGTTCATAGCTGTTAACTCCCGGTAGGTACTCAGCAGTCATTAAACTGGGCCATCAGCTGAATCCAGAGGACATCTGAGGCATAAGCAGAGTCGTTATTATTAATTTAATGCGGAATCAAAATGGTTTTATGTTCTTCTACCCAATCCTTTAAAATTTGCAGAATAGGGCACCTACATTTAGTGTGTATATAGTGTGCTCTGTCACAATTGCCCTTAGTGGGTTTTTTGTTGTTGTTGTTGTTAACTTTTAAGTCATCTTCAACATTATTTTTTAGTCCTTTCTACTGTGGATAAAAACATTGGTAATGATTTTGATGTATTCCTTAATAACGTTCTTTCAATCTCTCTCTCTCTCTCTCTCTCTCTCTCTCTGTAAAAGTCCCATCCAGCTGTCAGGAATGGCAGTGTAATTACAGTAATTCCATAATTGTGCTCTTTAGAGCTTTGCAGACAGTGGGAGGAGGTGCTGGAGGAAGTGTGCTTGTGCCCTGGTTCTAGTCCTCAACACTCTTGGAGAAATCAGAAATGTAGAGGAAAATATACCAAGCTGTGTGCATGTATGTTTTTATCACATTGACTCTCACTATAATGTATAACTGCAATGCACTAAAACAAAATAAAATAAAATAAAAAAGAAACTTACTCCTTTGAGAAATGAGAAAATAAAATTTCTCGGTGTGGCTATTTCCTGATTGCAAAAGACAGTAATAATTTCATTATCCATGTGAATATGTTGTTGAGGGAATTGATATATTTTAGTGCATGCAGACACAAAAAATTATTTGTTACCTTTCCATTTGTATTTTAGCTATCATTTTTTAAATGATTATCCAGGGACTTCCTAAAAATAGCATAAACCTTTTAAAAAATCCTGTGATAGTAATGGGGTCTTTTATAATCACTGCACTCCCCACCTCCTTCATTAGAATATTGGTTGGAACCAAGTATATGGAATTCCTATGTCTGTAGGTCATACTCGGTCATATGTGGGCAATTTCATATGGTTCTAATACATTTCTCTCAGTGACCCAATGGAAGGAAAAAATAACTAATGTTTGGATTTTGGATTTTTTAAATATAGTAATTATTTTGTTTCTTTATAATATACAGGATAGGAAGCTCCAGTGCTTGGTTGTAATTAATAAATTTCATTAAATAACTTATTTATAGTATAATAATCATTCTAAATTAAAACAAATCCCCTTATATCTATCCTGAAACACTTGCTCAAGCTCTTTCCTTTGATGTGGATTTTAGGAGGTCTGAGAAAACAAGGTGAACACAACCAGTCTGTTTGATGTTTGTTTTCATCTCTGCAGCATTATGAATAGACTCTATAAAAGCCGAAAACTACAGCTTCAGAACAGAGCTAGGAATAACACAGGTTTTCTCCTGCTGTCCATTTTATTAATCCAGTAAATAGATCAGAGAGCTCGTCTGTCTGGCCTTGTAACAAAGAAGTTAACCTATGCAACCTGCTTTATATATATAACAACAACAACAACAACAAAAAACTTGGTTACACATTGTATCTTAGAAAAAAATAATACATTAGTTTCATAGTTTTAACTATTCACTTAAATGTTTACTAATTCCCTGAACAAAGGTGGATTTAATGGCCTTTAATTAATTAATAATAATCAATTTTATATGTATTAATATTTTTCTTCACTTGGAGTGATGAGGCTTCATGAGTGACCTATGACAGAGACAGCCTTGTGAATGGTATTTACATTTTTATGAAAGGAGACACTCTTAATAGCCAAGAACAGAACTCATTTTTCTTACTTGACGTTAATTGATTTCTTTAGGAATCAAACCTGTAACATTTCTGCCATTTCCTAACTTGCATAAGTGGTTGGTCTGGACTATTTTATGATAAATGGGTGAATAAAGATTCTGATCATGGTAAGAAAATGAGTTTCATTTACACTAGGATTTTTGTTTCTTTGAGCTCACTTGCAATAAATTATGTTTTAAAGAAACCTGATATGGTTTTGGTACATACGGTTTCTGATATAAACTGGTATAGATAGTTTTTGTATAAATTTTTATTTTTAAATATTCTTCCTGACACTAGGAAATGTTTATGCTTATCAAATAATCTAATATGTATTTAAATATCAAAATATTTTTAATTGACACAACACTGGTTCCATCATAATTATATTACTTTAATAGAATTTACTCCTTTGCCCTTCTAGAGAAAATAGGCTTTACTTTTTATGACTCTTTGAAAGAAAATAGAAGTGACAGCATTAGAACTTTAGAATCTGCATTGTTGGCCGGGCATGGTGGCGCACGCTTGTAATCCCAGTACTTTGGGAGGCGGAGACCAGAGGATCCGGGTTCACGGCCAGCCTCAGCTCTCTCTCTCTCTCTCTCTCTCTCTCTCTCCTTAGTGAGGCCCTCCGCAACTTCGTGAGACCTGGTTTCAAAATAAAGTATAAAAAATAGGGCCGGGGGTGTAGCGCGGAGGTAGAACACCCCTGGGTTCAATCCCTGGTACCGCCAAAAAAAAAAAAAAAAGAATCTGCATTGTTGATTTCATGAAGTAAAGTCTCAGAAAGTAAGTTTCAGGAAGTAAGGTCTTAGAGGACCCCTAACATGTTTTAAATTGCTGGGTGGTAGGGGGGATGGTTCCAGAGGCGACTAGGTTTCCTGGTACGGAAGAATTTAAATTGTAAACACCTGTAAGGCTGTGCTACTATCTGCCAATGCACCATTAGCTCTGATTTTCATGCAGGCAGTATAGTAAATTCTAAAATGGGGATTTGCAAGGATGCTGCCAGAGTTACCAAAGCCAGCCCTTAATCCCTTCTTGTTGTTGAGGTGGAAAGGAGGCCTGTGAACACTTAACTGGGAGAATGGTCATGATTTGATACTAAAGGATAAGCTGAAGTTCACTTGATAGAACAAGGGTAGGGTCTTGAGGCATAGGGTGAGGCCATATGTTGTGTAAATCAACTCACTGTTCCTGGCATGGAAATGGGAACAGGGATGTAAGGAAATGTGGGAGATGGGGCCAAATCATCTTAGGCCTTGTATGTCAGACTGAGTTGTTTGGACTTGACCCCAAAGCATTGAAAAACCACTGAAAGATTTTAAGCAGAGGAACAACTTAATCGGATGCTTATTTTAGAGAGATTATTTTCATTACTGTGGGCTGGGCACATTTGACAGCAACTAGGCTGCACACAGGCTAACAAGCAGAAAGCTTATTACAATCTTTTTTTTTCTGTCCTGGGGATCAAACCCAGGGCGTTGTGCAGGTTAATCAAGTGTTCTACCACTGAGCCACCCCCCAACCCCAGCCTTACTATACCCTTTAGAGAGAAATCATGAGGGTTTTAGCTAGGACAAGAAAAGGTCAAGTTCAAGAACTCCTGGGAAAATTGGAGTTCTTAGTGATTGAGGGACTGATTGGGTGCAGAAATGAGGGAGAAGCAGAAGACAAGGAAATTTCTGATTTGGATGTTGGGGTAGAGGATTGGCCATTAACTAAGAGTGAGCAGGTGAGTGAGTTTTGACTTGATAAAGATGCCTAATTGAGTTTTGGTCATACTGAGATGAGGCATGTATTAATTAATATTAATATAATATAAACCAGTTTTATTTTTCATTCATGCAGAATCAAAATAATTACCCCTGATGGGCAGCAGCTCTCTTCTGTGCAGTAGTTCAGGGATTGAGATTCCTCCCATCCCTTGGCATTTTCAACTTGTAGTTTGCAGAAAATGGGAGGACATGGAGGACTGATCTTGGAAGGCTTCATGGTCCAGCACACTTTACCCACTTTCCCCTGGCCAGAATATATTCTTATGACCAACTGTAACTTCAAGGAAGGCTAGAAAATCCAGCCTAACTACAAGCCCAGGAAGGAGAGGGCACGGTTTGGGGAATCAGGCAACAGACTGCCACAGGGTGACTGAAGCTTTTGGACACTGAAGTCTGAAACTCAGAGGGAAGATCTGCACTGGAAAAGTGGTTTTAGGAGTCAGTAGAGGCAGAGGTTGTTTATATCCTGCGAGTAGATAAAGTCACTCTTGGAGAACAAGTAGAGACAAGAGCAGTAGACCATGGACAGAGCTCGCCACTTGGCAAACATATGTAGGTGATTTGGGGAAAGGAGACTAGGAAGGATCCCGAAAGCCTCAAGAAAGGGAGGAGGAATCGGGACAGGATTATGCCTTGGGAGCCCGAGTGGACACTTTCAAGGACTAGGTGGAACCCACTGTATAGTGTAGTGCATTGGTTCGGGAATATAGTAATCTTCCAAGGTATCTCCTGAATCAGACAGTTAACTACTAGAGAGCTGATGGTTACTGGATATGGAATGTCCCCCAGAAAAGCTCATGTGTTGGCAGTACATCAAGGTTCAGAGGTGAAATAATTAAAGCAGGGCTCTAACCTCATCAGTGGATTAATCCATTGGTGGATTAATTATTTGAATGGATTTACTGGGTGGTAAATTAAGCAGGTGGGGTGTGGCTGGTAAAGGTCACTGGGGGGGGGAGGGGCTCTGAGGGCTATATCTGTCCCTGGTCCCTTTCTTTCTGTCACTCTGCTTCCTGGTTGCCATGAGTAGAGAGTCTCTGTCCTCTACCATGCTTTGCCACCTTGATGTTTCTAAGTTGGAGCCAGTCAACCATGGACTGAACCTTAGAAACTGAGCCAGATAAACCTTTCCCCCTCTAAATTGTTCTTGTCAAGTATTTTGGTCACAGGGACAGAGAGCTGACCACTACAATGATTGAGTGTAATTTTCATTTCAAGGGCACAGTTCAGGCAGAAACCAGATTCCAGCTCTCTGTGAAATAAGCAGAGAGGAGAGAGAGGATCAAGAGAGGAGCGAGAAATGGATCAAGGGGATAACTGATGAGACAGGTCCTGAAAGACCAGAAAGAAACAAGAGAGCTTACAAAAATGAAAGGCCAAGTTCATTAAATTCTGCTTTTTTGAGCTTATATTATGTTGTATACCTGATATTTATTATAAGCAATTTTGCTACCTGCCTAACAATAGAAAATATAATTATCTGTTTCCTTATTAGTTGATTTTCATGATCAATAGTTAATCTAGGAAATATCACTTTCAGTTTTAAAAACAAAGAATAACAAAAAAGAGAAATATTCTGATGTAACTCTGTTACAACTTTGCAAAGCTAAGGCAAATTGCGAATCTTTTATTTTCCCTAAAGAAAGGAGTTATAACCTGTTCTTTGTGTTTAAACAAATGTTATCATTATTCTTCTTAGCTTGCCTCTCTCCTACTCTTTAGCTAGGAGCATGTTAAGAGGAACTGTTCTATCCTAGAGCATTTTTTTTTAATAACGGGGAAGACAGAAATAAAGAGGCTTATATTTGGATTGAGGTAGGCACTTAATGTTCTGGTGTTTAATATTGAACAACAAGTTCCAGTTTTATTAATAAATCACTTCAAGCTACTTTCCCTTTTACTTCCAATTGATTCATTCATATTTTCTACCATGGCACAAAACATTATTTAAAAAATTGTTTTAAAAATTGTTTCTATATATTATAAATTGTTTCTCACTTAAGTTCAGATTATTGAGAGGTAACAAATCTGGAGATGAGCCATTATTCCTTATGTCCTAGTGAACACAGTTGGTGGCCAGGGTAATTTTCAGTATTTTATGTTGTATTTTAAATAACATTTCACAGTACTGTTCAAATGTATGCATTTTACCATTTTGTAAAATTTTTAAAATATCACCAAACTTTAGAACTTGTATGACTATTTCTTTGAGAGTGTAATTTATAATTTATACTTTGATGCACTGAGGTTTATTGTGTTAATGCCTTCATAGTTTTATGGTTCTTTAAAATCCCGGCATTTGTAAATTGGATCCAAGTAGGTGAAATATATTGAAAATGTTGATTTTAATTTAAAGCTATTTTCTAGAAAAGAGGAAGAAAGTCGTCTTTCTCTTTTAGTTCTAATTTCTGTCTTGGTACCTGGCGTATCACAGACGCCGAGTAGCCATTTGTGAATTGAGGACAATTCTTGACCAGAGAGTTGTGTGACTGTCATAATGGAGCACACCACATTTCTAGCTCATTTTATTGTGGCTATTCTTTTCATACTTGATATCAGGGTCAGTCCTGAACTACAGAAAGATGAGTTGGCTCTGAGCTGAGCTTCCGGCAATCATCTCCCCATTATTCAGGCCAGAGTACTTTTCAGAACTAAAGTCGTGCCATTCAAGAAATGGCTATTTGCTAATGAGATTTTAAAGAAAGCCACACTTGGTGTCACCATGGCCCAGAGCTGCAATCATGCCCAGAGCTCTTCCTCATTACAGGCCTATTTATCTCCAAGCATCACTTTCCCTCTTGTGATTTATATAAAGGTATATTTTTAGCTCTTTAATCTCCCTGTTTTATCATCTTCTTGTTTCATATGTTAAATAGACTGTTGAATTTGGGGGAGGAAGATGAGGAAAGGTGTGGGGTTTGTATCTCTTTTCAGCTGTTCCCTTAACTTGTAGTGCCATCTCTTTTCTTAAAATCCCTTACATTCATTCATTCAGTCACCCACTCATTCATTCTCTGAGTAAGCATGTTGTGCCTCTGTCAACGCCAAGTGGTGTACTGGACATTGATAGGTGAATTACAGTGCCCTTAAGAGCCTTACTCAGGTTCCCCACTCTGCTCTGCTCTGCTGCTGTAACAGCTAGCTCTAGTCCCATACTGTATTCTCCCTGTCCATTTAACTCATTTGGTCACCACATTGTATTAGTTACACTAGCTGCTATAACAAATAAGCCTTCCAATTTCACTAGCTTCGCACCCTGTAGGTTTATTTTTTCACTGATATTGAACAGTGCAGTGTGGTTCTAAATAAGTAGGCTCCATTATACATGATCATGCAAGGATCCAGGATGAGGGAAGCTCAGCCGTCTTCCAGAGTCACCTAGGACGTTATTGTCCAGGTTGCAGAAGAGGAAAAAGCATGGAGGATTGTTTTTTATGGTCCAGAGCCTGTAAATCACAAATATCACCTCCCTTTCTCCCATTGTCTGGAACTTGGGCACATGGTCAGCTCTAATTGCAGTAGAGAACTGGGAAATGCAAGTTGTGGGGTCCCCCCTAAAAAAAGAATACCTGATAAGCTGGGTTTGAAGGATGATGAGCATGCCTTATATAACGCTGTGGGATTTTTCTCTTCCCCCTGCCAGTTTAAATAGAATGACTTCCTTTAGTAAATGATTCTGTTTCAAAATTTTTGGGAATTGAGATGCATGGAAACATTTTGTTTTCTTTTTCCAATACAATGAACATGCTAAAGAGTAGGAAAACTGAGTATTTGAAGGTTTTCCTGTTGGAGCATTGACCTGCTGGAAATGCTTTGTATTGGGAGATACTGTTCTTCTGTTTCATAGTATTGGTCTTCCCACCTGACAAACTAGGTTGCTGAAGTGAGCCTCTTCCATCTATCCCTGCTTCCCCAGGCACAGTTAATAGTTGCATCCATCCTCAGTGTTCTTCTAGAACTTGAACACACCTGTGTGTTCATTTATCCATTCATGCATCTAGATACTTAGCATGGAAAGAGAGGGAGGGAGGGAGTGAGAGAGGGAGGGAGGGAGGGAGAAAGAAAGAGAGAGAAAGAGAGAGAGAGAGAGAAAGAGAAAGAGAGAGAGAAAGAGAAAGAAAGAAAGAAGAAAGAAAGAAAGAAAGAAAGAAAGAAAGAAAGAAAGAAAGAAAGAAAGAAAGAAAGAAAGAAAGAAAGACGAGTGGGGTCAGGCATGGGAAGGCAAAGTTGAAATTCACTGTGATAGAATTACACACAAGGGCATAGGGGAAAGGCACTTAGCTCTGCCTTGGTGATGAGGGAGAAGTGGTGAATGCTTCTTTTAAAGAAAAAAAGTTTGGTCCAAGTCTCTTTTATTACTCATGGGTACTTTCCCTTTCCCTGACAATGAGCTTTTCAAAGAAAAGAACCCCATTTTGTTGAACTCTGATATCATGCCAGGCTTATGCTAGACACTCAGTAATTCAAATTGACTGAATCAATAGATAAGTAAATACCTTGGTAAACTATTTACTATACACTTTTCCATACATTTTCTTATGTAGTGCTCAACGCATTTGTGTGGTAAGACAGATTTTCGTATTTTCAGTTTATAATGAACTCAAATTCAGAAAGATTTGGGGTTGTCAGTGTCACCTAGTGGGTTAGCAAAACAGATCTCAGGTAGCTGGGTGTGGTGCACAGGCCTGTGATCCCAGTACTTGGGAGGCTGAGACAAGAGGATCCCAGCAATTTAGCAAGACCCTGTTTCAGAATTAAAAAAAAAAATTTAAAGGGCTGGAGGTGTCACTGTTCTGTACCTAATTTTGTGCATTTTGCACTCTTGGAAACAAACATTTAGTTTACATATCAAAATGGTGCTTTGAAATTTATAGCATGTGCTTTGCGGATGAAACATCAAGCCACTTGAATCTCTCTGAGTGATGAAGGCTATTCATTTACATTGAGTTAAGCAAGAGTGTTCTTTTTAGCAGAAATAAAGAGATGGTTCTTCTACCTGTCTTATAGTGCCTTATAGTACTAGCACAGTGTTTTGTACCCAGTAGGTGCTCTGTAAATATTTCTTACTAATTGACAGTGATTTAAAACGCATACATCAGATTCACCGAAGTTGGACATGCTTCCTGTTAGCAGCGTCTTAAGTTTTATCTATGTAATCATTTGTGTCACTGGCAACAAAAATTGCCTGTGGTATATTCTAAATCAAGGGGTTTTTGTTTTGTTTAATTCAAGGAATGTTTAGCACCCTAGCTTGCTTTTTGGTTTTCTGTGGATGCCACTTCATTCTAGACCCCCTCCCTTAGAGTCTGCGCAAGGACACTGGAAGCCGAGGCTGTCTGCATGCTCTTAGCCATCACAGGCTGAGATATTTTATTTATTTTTTAAAGTGGCTTTGGGGTCTTCCAGCAAGAATCTCACCTTCAGCTTTGAAGTCTAATGATAGATAGTCATTGCTTTCATCTCTGACTTACCCATATTTTGTACCATAAAGTATCAGCGTGTCTACAGAAATACCCCTTCCCAATGCCCAGTTTATTAAAGTTGCAGCTGACGAAGAATGAAGGCATTGCTTATAGAAGTTCAAAATGATGCATTATCACACAGATATTCTGTTTCACTTCAAACTTCACCCCTCACTCCCACCTCACCATTGCCGGCTGAAGCCATAGCATCCAGCAGCGGGCCTGGAACCAGAGTCATGACCATTTGCTCCCTTCCTTTATACCACTCATTCAACTCATGGTCATACTGCATGGCACTGACATCATGGGATTTGAGACCCCGTTTTAGAGCCGGGTGCTGAGTGCCTTTCCTAATCTCCTTCGACCTCTGGAATGAGGGGAAAGGAACCGGTAGCCCTCTGTTTACTGTCAAATCAGCAAGAGGACTTAGTTAAAAAATAAATAAGATCTTAAAGGAGTTTCAGCGTTAGAAGACATTTCTCTTCAGTATATTTGAGGAAGAATTTATTTCATCATCTTTGGAAACGCTTGCTTTTTCCAAAACTCTGTAACCAGGAGACGGAATAGACAGTGGGGATTTTTCAGAGTATGTGGCACAGAGGAGTTGGTTGATAAATGTATGATGAATGAGGAGATGGACAGACAGACAAAAATAGAATGGTAATGGCAAAAGGATCCTGGACTCGGGTTCTGTTTTCTGTTCTTGCTTGACAGGAATATTTTTTTCATTTTATTTTATTTTATTTTTCAAGAGTAAGATAAATGACAAGTGTTAGAAAGACAGATCCACCTTTCATATTAATCATCACTAGAAAAACGACATTAGTGCCTCAGCCTGCTACTAATATCATTTTTAATCTGGAGGAAATCCAAGAGTGCTTTAAAAAGTATCTGTAATTGAAGAACTCGGTGGCATCAAATATGTGTTTAAAAAGAAAGAGGTGGCTGTCAGGGACATTAGGATTTCAATCTGGCATTTGGAATTCTGAGTTTTTTTTCTTAATATTCTTCTTATCCACTGATTCTCTTATTGCTAATAAGTCATCAACCCAATCATGTTAGCCACACTTAATGAAAGTAATATAATATTTATCCTGAGCTTTGTCTTTCTTTCAGTGTGCTTTTATTGGTGCAGTACAGTCTCACATCATAATGTCAATCATGTTGACAGTGACATACATGTCTTTTGACTACAGAATAATAGAACAACAATATATTAGATGGTGAAATTGCACCTACTAAGCAACGAGGCTCAATGAGTTTTTTGTTAATTATTCTGATACCTTTTTCCTGTGATTAAATTTGTTCTCTCATATAGGTCGGAAGTGGAAGATGTAGAGCTACTTATTTTCTGTTTCTGTTTTGCAGGGGAAGATGGTGAAAGGAATGGGGGGCGCTATGGATTTAGTGTCCAGTGCCAAAACCAAAGTGGTGGTCACAATGGAACATTCTGCAAAGGTAACACGTACTCTGCTCTCCTAACACTGCTCTTGGAAATCCACAGTACACCAAAAACCGGTGCAGAAAGCCACCCGACTGGTTTTTATTGTTTTTCTTGGCTCACCCAAGGTGATAGCATTTATGTTTGAGAGAGAAAGATGACAATAAAGGTGGTTATTTATCACTATTTGGCTAAATGGTTGTTTAACTTTGAGTGAAGCCAAATATCAGGGTGTTCTTCAAATATTTGCCTTACATTCACATTAAAAGTAAAAGCTTTAATATCTCAAAAGGCAGTGAAAAAATGTTGGGATGGATGTATTGATTCCAATTTTAAGATGATTATAGTTTCTCACTGTGTGCAAAATGAAAAGCACCACAAAATGTGGGGTTTGACAGCAGTTATTTTCAGATGGACAATACGGCCTCTTACCAGGGCTACAAGATGTCATGTCTAGAAAGTGTTAGAAAATGGTAGACATGGTGATAGCAAGATTGCTCTTTCTAAAAAGTCTTATACTTTTATTTTGATAAACCATCAACTATTGAGTGCCTATTATGTGCTAGGCACTGCTGGGATGTGGTAGTGATCGAAACTGGGCCAAAAAAATCACTGATCTCATGGAAGCTCATGTTCATTCTTCTTCCTCTTCCTCTTCCTTTTTCATCCAACAATAAACATAGCTACCATCTATTGAGCGTTCACTGTATACCAGCAGTCACTAACCACTCTGCGTGTGTGTGGGTACAAACTCATGAACTTGATGGAGGTGTTTTTATGGTTCCAGAAACAGCCTTAGAGAGGTTAAGTCACATGCCTGAGGTCTCGCAACGCATAGAATTGAGATTAGACCTGGGTATTCGGCTCCAAAACTCACTCTTCAAACCATGAAGTTCTCACTGTAACTTTCCTTTGTTGCTCTCAGATCAGTATCTTTGAACCCCGCAATAATCACTTTCCTGATCTGAATCTATTGGCTCCTGCTGATCGGAATAGTTGATATTGGGTGACGCCTTCTTCATTTTTGAGGTCCTCAGGTCATTCTTGTCTGTTATCCTTCTCAGTTGAAAAATCTACTGGTTCTCACTTGAAGCCCTGCCCATCTGAGTGGAGATGGTAGTGCATTTGCCCTGTTTTTATTTAGTGATGCAGCGTTGGGTAAGAGGGTGGAGCGGGAGGAGTCACACTTCACTTGCTTCTGCTGGGGGAGCTCTGTTGCAGAGCCACGTGTGCTTTGAAATGGCTTTGTTGTGGAAACCGCAATGAGTGTGCATTATCATAAATTGTTAGTAACCAGTGGGAAGTGAGGAGCTGTGCACAGATATGGAACAATAGAAATGGGGCCGACGCAGGTGACTTCCGTGCCGAGCCTCGCAAAAGCATCCAAAATACTTCATTTCAGAGGCAAAAGGATGCCAAGCTTGCAAATCAGATTTAAATCTTTCCTGGAACATAATGTCTGTTTGGAGAAAACTCTTTCCAACTTCGCTTTTGTTGTTACGTTAATGTTGATGCATAGGCTCCAAAGTCTGAATTACTTTGGGTATTTTTGTGCATTCGTTTTCAAAACATTAAGCCTGTGTTTAGCAAATTCATATTCTCTCTCTCTCTCTCTCTCTTCTTCCATATAGTCTTTTCTTTCTCCCAAACTGGAATTTCTGGTAGAGGAACATAAATGGTATCTTATGTTGCCTTGTACTTCTGACTAGAAATCTCTTACTAAAGCTTTCTACAGAAGCAAGATCATATTTTTACCTTTCTTTTTCTTTTTTCTTCTTAGTGGGGAAATTAGCACTGAATTGTAGACTAGACTTGGGATTGGGTATTTTTCCTTAGAATCCATTTGCAAACCTTCATTTGCAAAAATGTAGTTGTGATTAAAAGAAGTATAATGGTTTGTGCACACTTAAGAGTTAGATAACCTTGAAAACTAAACTAACCAACAGAGGGTTGGTTACTAAACTAAACTAACCAACTAAACTAACTAGCAGAGGGTCTCTTGTCACCACCTTCACTTATTTATTTATTTATTTATTTATTTATTTTGCAGTACCGGGATTGAACCCAGGGGCGTTCTACCTCTGCGCTACAACCCCGGCCCTATTTTTTTTTTATATACTTTATTTTGAAAACAGGTCTCACGAAGTTGCGGAGGGCCTCACTAGGTAGAGAGAGAGAGAGACAGAGGGGGAGATTGAGAGAGAGAGAGAGAGAGAGAGAGCTGAGGCTGGCCAGGAACCCAGATCCTCCGGTCTCCGCCTCCCAAAGTACTGGGATTACAAGTGCGCGCCACCACGCCCGGCCTTCACTTTTTATTTTACCTGTGGTCCTACTGTGTGGTTGCTATTTGGTATTGTCTGCCTGGACTCATTGCAGCTGGCCCAGCTCAAGGCGACATGGGGACCTCGCCACATCTTTCTTGATCAGGTCTGAGAAGGAGGCAGAGCGGAGGTTCTTCACTTGTGGCAGCCTCTCCAGGTAGTGACCTGTTGTGACTGACTGGACATGCCAGGTAACTGCTGCTGCCTTATGATCAAGTGAACAGCCCAGGGGACTAAGCCCTAGAGCTCCGTGCGACATGAGAGTGAGAAGTTTGTAATGAAGGATGAAACCCTGAGAAAAGAAACACAATCTTGTATTCGTGGGCTGCTGGGTTTTTTCCCATAAGCATGGGGACCTGCTCACCTGGCTTTCAGGTGCCTCTGTCTTTTCTGTCCTTTTCCTCATCTATAGGGTTACAGGTGCAGGTTATTTATAAATGTAGTGTAGCCTGACCTTTAATAATATGCTTTTTTGGTTATTCTTCTAATCATAGAGAGAAAACTGTTTCCTTGCAAGCCTTTGCAACTAGCTCTTTCCTTTAGGTCAGGGGCCATCAGCTTTTGAAACTTAAAACCTGAGCCAGGTATGGTGGTGTACACCTGTAATCCCAGTACTTGGGAGGATCGCAAGTTTGAAGCTAGCCTGGACAACTCAGTGAGACCCTCAGCAACTTAGTGAGACCCTATTTCAAAATAAGAAATAAAAAGTGTTGGAGGTGTAGCTCAGAGGTAGAATGCCCCTGGTTTCAATCCCCCATACCAAAAACAAAACAACAACCTGGCTGCTTATTGGTGCTGCTCACACGTGACTCCTGCCTTCAGATGACCTTTGGGATGTAGGCAGGCACACATGTGTGTCAGACTGGCATTGTAATATGATTGTCATTGAGGCTCAGACATCAAGGCTCTAGGCTAGTGAAGGAAGCAGGTTTTTCTTTTCTTTTTTATCTGTCGCCTTTCTTCTTAAGTTTCTTTTAATCTCCTGGCATATCCTATCCTCTGCCCTCTAAACTGGGAAGGAAAGGAAGGAAGGGAGTGGCACTGCTGGTCACTACTAGGTGGAGGAGCGTGGGTTGCACAGGCTTTAGCTTAAGCCTCTGGGTGACTGTCTCAAGTACAGTCAGGACGATTGACAGCTTACCCAGGTGAGTGGCAGCCCTGGCAACTTGCCTGGGTGTGCTCCAGCCTGCCTCCTCCTCACAGAGCTGCCTCTGCACCTGCATCCCACCCGGATCTGCCCCACTCAGGACGCTTCAGATTTTAGAATTACTTCTTTCTTTGTGTGTGTTTTCCCTGGCCAAAGCTGTCCTTGCTTTGGTGAGACAGATACCAATAAAGTACTTAAAATAATCTGAGGATGTAATTGTGCCCCAGGACCCATCTCTCTTCCTTCTACCTTGTGTGTGTGTGTGGGGGGGTACTGGGGATTGAACCCAGGGGCATTCTACCTCTGAGCTACACCCCCAGCCCTATTTTATTTTTTATTTTGAAACAGGTTCTCACTAAGTTGCAAAGGGCCACCCTAAGTTGCTGAGGCTGGCCTCAAACCTGCAATCCTCCTGTCTCAGCCTCCCAAGTACTGGGATTACAAGCATGCGCCACCACACCCAGTCCTTCCTTCTACTTTGTCTTAGAATCTTCTCAGTTTTATCTGGGCACAGAGTAGCCCAGTGACCAACTACATTTCCCAGCCTCCCTTGCATTTAGATACCCATGCCACCAAGCTTGGTTCAGTGGGGTCTCAACATTTTCGATGTCTGTAATTTGAGTCATGTCCTTAGATTAAAGATAAACCCAATTGTGTTAGACTCCCTTTGTCTCCATTCTGTCCATCTGATAAAGGCCTTAAATGCAGCCTTGGGCCCCAAGTTGTAAGCCATATGCGGAGGGCTACAGAGCTCCCCACCAACTTGGATCATAGATGCCCATTTTCTCCAGTAAGGGTTCCTGCCGAGACTCCTCATGACTCCAGCCGTGGCCCTCTGCTCTTCTTACCCTCTGCAGCTTTCTTGAGTGCCATCTATTCTTTTTATTCATCTATTATTTTCCACTCAGTGTCTCCCTGACCCCTTTTTTTCCCACACTAGAATTCTCTGATGAGCTATAGAACTGCATTTCTAACTCCCTACCAGATGGCTCTACCTGGTTGTTCCAGAGCCACCTGAGCTGCAGCACAGTCACATGTGAAATCACCACCTTTTCCCCTAAATATCTTCCTCCTCCTTTTTTCACAGCAGAGAAATGATGATCTCCCAGCCCCTGTCTGAAGACACGCCCATGGTGCCTTGTGGCCCCTACCCCACCTACACCAAGCACAGTACACACTGCATCTGCAGTACTCCCGCTGTCTGCTCCCTCCTGTGTATTTCTGCTGTCCTCACCTGTTCTGGCCCTTGTCACATCTGTGTCCATCACTGTTGTAGTGTCCCAAAGGTCCTCTGACTGCCGGGTCCTCTGATTGATCTTCCTGGTAATCACTCACACCTCTGCTGGAGTGACCAATCTAATAACCAAAGCCGGGCTGAATTGTTCCTGTTTGCAATTCTTTAATACTGTCACCAGTGTTGGGTTCACCTCAGCCCGCCTGCCTTCATGATGGCTCCCCAGCTGCCAGCCTCACCCTGGCCTCCAATGCTTTGGTTCTGGGATCTTCACAGTGCTGATCCTGTTCTTAGTGGTTCCACATTCTGTTCCCTTACGCCTTTGCCTGGCTTACTCCTACATCTACAGAATGATAAATGAGCCAACGCTTTATGAATGTGTTCTCTGAGTGCCTTCCATCCTTTAGACATCACGAATGAGCAAATGAATATTTTTTGAGGCTTTGTCTTGAAGTTTGGTAGGATTACCTTATATGTATGTGTTAATTTACTTGTTTATGCAAGCATCAAATATTTATTGAAGGCCTACTGTGTGCCCAGCAATATGATAGGGTCTGAGGAAATTAAAAAATGGAGAGGTGTAGTCCTTCCTTCAGGCCGATCAGGGTCTCTTGGGGAGAGAGTCAGAAATGAATAATCAATGTCAGGAAAGAAGGGCATAAAACAGAGGGTGACGTTGATCACCAGTTCCATTGTAAGGAACTGACAACGAGCTTCTCATGGGGTATGTGGAGCATTTCTAGGGAGATCTGAAGGATGGGTCAGAGTTTGACAGGGACTTGCAGGGGGTGAGGGAATGGACACTGGGACCATATGGGATGAGGAAGAGGACAGTATGTGTTGAGGGATTAATAGTTGTGTCCTCACTGTCAGAAAGCAAAAAGGGAGAAGGGCTCGGTGGGAAATATGTATGTATGCATGCACACAAATTCACAGGGTCTGCTCTTCACACAGTGGCCAGAGTGACTTTTTACAATGTAAATGGGACTGTGTTATTTCTTCCTCAGCTCAGTAACCCTCCATGGTTTCATATCTTAAGGCCAAAGACTTTAATATTGCCTCTAAGGCTTACCAGATTCCACTCCCCATACCCTCTGGTTCCATCTGTTATCATCCTCCCTCTCACCCACTTAGTTCCAGCCACACTCACTGTCTGAAAGTTTCTAGAACATTCTAGGCATTGTCTTGCCTCAAGGTCTTTGTGTTTGTCAGCCTCTGTTCCTCGATGCTTTTCCCCAGATATCTGCATGGTTCACTTCCTCACTTCATTCTGGCTCTAAATATAAGAGAGGCATCTCTCACTGCTCTAATGACCCTTCATCCACCTTCTTCTCTAGAATGAGAGGAGGTCCCTGAGGGCAGGGGCTCTGTCTCATAAGACCACTGAGTATAGGGAGAAGATTTAGGGAAGGGAGGAGGTGGGATAGACATAAAGAAGGTAGCAGTTGAAATAATGCTATGTATGTATGTGGAATTACCAGTGCCATTCTCAATGACAGGGAAGGGGAGGGACTGGGGTGGGATCTGGAGGGAAATGCACCAAGTGTTGTGTGCATGTATATTCCTGTCACTATAACTCAGTATGATGTATAATTATAATGCACCAACAAAAATATAAAAAAAACCCACACAGAGTAGAATGGTCCTTAATGTACAGTAGGTCTCAATAAACAATTGCCGAATTGACCAATTATTCAGATAATAGTAATACTTTGAACAAATAGAGTACATTTAACCTTTTCCAAGCTTTTGCATGTTTATTATTTCCATTTTATCATTACAATACCCTTGTGAGTTAGGTATTATTTTTTTTCCATTCCAAAGACAAACACACTGAATTCCATAAAGATTAAATATTCTGATAAAAGTGTAGTGGAAAATGAAGAGCAAAACCAAGCCAAATCTGTGCATCCTGCCTACAGGCCTCTTTTTTCTCTTACTAAACTGCTCTGGCAAATCCCATCACCACTAACAGCATGGAGCAAGTGTTTTGTCCTCAATATTGAGTACTGGGAATGTATTCCTAAGAGTGTAACTTTTGAAGCACAAAAAGTTTCAGTCACACTTGTCATTTCTTGTAAAGAAGCGAAGCTTGGCTACCTATTTTTGAGACCATAAATGAGGACTCTATTTCCAAAACAGGTTTAGGTTTTATTTTTATTACAGTAGGAGGTCTGTATTCTGAAGGGATAAGAAGCATCATAATTCTATTGTTATGAAATTGAGAATAAATCTTTGTGTATAATTTTCTGACTGAGTACAATCTGTGTCTGCTAACACAGATCTCATTTAGAAGTCTTGAAATGCTGTTGTATCTTGTCTTTACTTTTTGTGAAGAGGAATTTTAAAAATTTAATGAAGTTTATTACTTGTATTTATTTTGGGCCAAATGTGTTACCAGAAGGCAACAGATATGAAAGATTTTTCTAAAAAAATCCTTTGTTGGGAAACATTCCCCAGATAGTTTTCAGGAAAATATCCCCAAATAAATAGATTTTTTAAATATTCCTTTGATGGGAGAATTCATAATTAGTAATCGTTTCAATTGATTTAAATTCTTTCCATTCCTAAAAGCTTATCATTCTTTGGTAGTTTGTTAATTAGTCTGTATAGTGGCCAGAATCTGTTTGGGAAAAATATTACCCTTAAAAAATAGAAATTTGTGGGGCTGGCAGTATAGCTCAGTGGTAGAGCATGTGCTTAGAATGCATGAGGTGCTGGGTTCGATTCCTAGCACCACCAAAAAATAAAAATTCTTACATGGTTTTGCCTTTTCATTTCTCCTTTATGATAGAAATGCCCGCAAAACAAATGTTATCATGCGGGGGGGGGGCATAACAACCAGTAACGATCTTAAGCATGTCTTAAAGAATTCAAATAAGCTAATAACTTTAAATTCTGTGACTGAATTTATGTGCCTGAGTATTCCCATTTTTAAAAATGGACAGAAAACTAATGCTAAGAGAAGCTTTCTCAGGTGCCGCACACACCAGTTCATGAATGGAAAGAGAAAATAACTCCTTCTCATTCCTGGGCTCTACCTTCTGGAGATTAGAGATTGCAGGATGCAATCTCTACAGAGAAAATAAAAGCTTGGCCACGGCAATGATTTTTGTATTATACTGAAAAAAAGGGGGAGGGGAGTGAGGTTTCTATTCTGAGATCTCAAAACCCTGAAGACTATTTTCAGGGAAATGGCTTGCTGTATCCATTGTCTCATTCAGCTAGTCTTTCCCTCGAGAATGTGTCTGTAACCACAAACTGTTATTGCATCCATGGATAAAGATCATTTGTAATGGCAAATGTTCTCTAAGCTCGCCGAACCTCTCCTCCCAAGTCCTGTGTGGATTGCTGGAATCACTACTGAGTAGGTACTCTACAGAGGCCAAAAAGATCTCATGAGGATAAACTCAGTGTGAGTAATCTCATCCTGTCCTTTCTTTCTGTTTACCTTGACTTTCTTTATTTAGCAAGTCCCATCTTTCTTTCCTATGTACCGCATCTATCATCATCATGATGTGACAGTCCTGTATTTTGTAATAGAGCACTCCCCAAGATTTTATATCTCAGGGGTATGTATGTATGTAGAAAGTATTGCAGTTGATTTAAGCATAAAGAGAAGGAAGGGGCCAGGGATGGAGACTGTCGGGCTTCTTTTGTGATATTTTGGTAAGTCCTAAGAGAGACCCGTGTCTACTTCCTTGTACTTGGCAGAGTACTAAGTATTTTCTTGCCAGGTTCAGCACCCCTTTTTTCTCCACATTATGATAATTCTTGAAGATTAGGAAGGAACAGGTCAAAGAAGTAAAATTACTAAAATTCATTCTGTTTGTTCTCCTTTTAAACGTGAATATTGCCTTCTGCAGTCCTGGGGTGTCTTTGCTTCTCCCTTTGATCATGCCTTGACCTGTCTTGCAAGCCCCTGCATGTATTTCAGTTAGCCATGCTTCTCCTAGTGAGCTCAGAGATGCTGGGAATGTACAGGTACCTGTCTGAAAACTAGAAGGCAGCATCTAGTGCTCCATAGACACTAAGTCACCTGGTATTTTGTAGCTCTGACTGTGTCTGAATTGCTTGAATCATAAATGTAATATTCAGATGGCATTAATCGATCATTGTGGTTTGCCTAGAGCTCTACTCATTGCTGTAGATGCAAAGACAAACAGTGTCTGCATTCTGGGAGCTCAGGGTTTATTGCAAGCAGTAGTTGGAGGTCAACAGTTACAACACAGGTGATGGAGAGGAGGCACAGGAGCACCCATGAAGGCCACCAGACCAGGGATGCCCCTGGGACACAGGAGCAAGGGCACCAGATAGGAGATAGTGGAGATTTCCTCAGGGAAGATGACACCTGGTCCAAGTCCTAAAGAATAGGAAAGATGTTGCCATTTGAGTCTGGGGTGACGGGGTGGGAGGAGGTGGTATGTATCCCAGGTACCAGGGTGCATGGGTAAAGACTTAAAGGCTCAGTCCTTTTAGGAACAACCGTTCCTAGAATTTGTGTCTCCTCCATCGTTGGTTATTAAGGCTTCCCTAAAGAAGGTGCCTGAAAGACAATAATATATTGCAGCCACGTTTAGGAGGTACCTAACAGAAAAAGATGAGCATGAAATGAGGTTTTATATAAAGCAGCATCTTAAACAAATGCTTGGTTGCCTCAGGTGAATGAAATGTTGACATCAAATGCAAAAATCATTCTGTTATGAAAAAGAGAGCTTGTTATTTTGGGATTACATTCCCTGTGGTCACAGGAAACTTGTTAGGATAGCAAGAGGATTTTTAAATGACTTAGAATCATTTAACCAGAGTTTTTTAGTACTGCAGAATGTAGGCCTGAGATTTCATTCAGACATCTGAAGAATTAAAGAGATATGACAGTGAAGCTAGTAAGTGAAAGCATTAGGGCCCGAAGTTGTTTACAAACAGTATATTCAAAGTACTCAGTCTTCCACGAGGCCTGCATGTACTGAAGGGGAAAAAGAGAAGGTAGGGAGGCAGGCGGAGGAAACAGATCTAGGCATTTATCACCGTTATGATGGCGTTCACAAATAACCACATGTTGAAATCAGGAGCCCTCCGTGCTAGTTGAAGCATATTTAAGGCTGCCCTTTGTTATTTCTCTTGTGTTTTTTGACAGCCCGTCTCCGGGAAGGAAGGAAAGAAGCAGAATGTTAAGGGCAAACAAGTCCTCATAACCGTGGACTTTTGTGCAGAGATTCAACCCCTCCTAGTTTACTGCACTTTCAGAACATTTCGTTCTTACAATGTTCACATAAGTAGGACAAGGCAATTGAAGAGAAAACTACAACCCAAAGAATTTAAGGGACCAAATGACTTTTAAATGGCAAAGTCCTGGTCTTTGGACTCCTCATACAGTGTTCTTTGCTGCCACACTCTCCTGCCTGTCTTTATTGGGATTTATTTTTGCATGTTAAAAACTCAGCAAGTGCTCCTCCTTTGTGAATCACTAATGTATGCAGCTGCCATGCCACCCTGGAAGGCTCAGCCCAGCCTGGTTAGCATCAAGTGTGAAAGTGGGCGGTAGTCATATTTTGGCTTCATAGCTAACCTATTGTTGAATATTGAAATTATGACATTTTTAATCTTTCTGCATCTCATTTTCTCTCTTTCCTTGATCTCCCTTATGTCTTGGAGCTAAATGTGAATGGAATCATCTAGCTACATTGTTCTAGCTGCAGGAATCACTCCACGCCAGTTTCCTGGGCCAGCCATATGGTTTGCCTCCAAATAACGTATTGTGTTTTTTTATTAGTTTTGTGGATCTCAGGAATTGTGTTTAGGCCATTTTTCTGTATAATTCTATGCCAGACTTTATATAGGAATATAAAAGCTCATCAAGTAGTCCCCAGTAGGTTATGGAAATGTTAAACAGAGGTTGTATAAACACAGCGCCAGCTAACATTTAGTGAGCACTTGCTAAGCGCAGGACAGTTTGCATTTCATTGATGCCTAACAATAACCCAGTGAAGTAAGGGGAGGGCAAGAGAGTGTGGGCACATGGATCTTGCACGAATAGTGTGGAAGCAGAGCCAGGTTTCACACTCGGGTCCTTTGGCTCCAGCCTACTCTTGATCACTATGCTGTATTGTTCATGCAGAAAATGTTCTATAGAAGGTCTCCATTGGTAGGGCACAGTTAAATGCTGCCAGCTAAAATTCATGATTCCTCCTAAAATGGAATTGGTTATTCATTAAAATCCAAGGAGCTGCTTTCACACCAGATGTAGATCTTGCTCAAATAATGAGAACAAAGTAAAAGCTCCCTGCAGAGAATGTTCTTCAGAGGCCTACAGATTGTTCACTTGGTTTGAAGTCAGCCTTGGAATTCATTGTGACATGCCTTATTGGAGTTATATTAAATGCAAGAAGACCTGACAGCTGTAGAAGTTAGAATATTCATCATTAATTTCAGCTGTTTAATTTAGCCTCTGTGACATGTGCAAAATTTGAAATCTCGAAAGGAAAATAGATGATTAGAAATGAAATGAAAGTTAGGTTTTCTTTCTACATCTATAAATTTTCATATATGGAAAGATCCAGAAACATATATCTTATTTTTAAAGGTGTAATATCTGTCCCTTTCATATGCATTTAGCAATAGTTTTGACTGAATTAAGGTAATGGAGTTTGTCTTTTTTATATTTATTTACTTATTTATTTTTGGTACTGGGGATTGAACCCAGGGGAATTCTACCTCCAAGCCTTTTTTGTTTCTTATTTTGAAACAGCCCTTTTTATTTTTCATTTTGAAACAGGGTCTCACTAAATTGCTGAGGACCTTGCTAAGTTGCTGAGGCTGACCTCGAACCTGCAATTGTCCTGTCTCAGCCTCCCAAGTACTGAGATCACAGGTGTGCACCACCACACCTGGCTTGTCTTTTTTATTATTTTTTTAAATCTATCCAAGATTCCCAATAGAATTCCCTTTCTTTTCCCATTCACCCATTCATTCATGCGGTCACTCAAAACCTACTGAGTATCTTTTATAGCTTGCACTGGCTCAAGTTCACTAAAACTTTTAAATTACTACTGCATTACAGAGTTGACAGGCCATCACAAGGAGTAAAGTCTCAATTAAACCCAGATATCTGAAATTCATCGCCTCTGACTCTATACTTGGTCTGACCCCAGTTTGGGAAGAGAGATAAACTTGGTAGCAAGATAAATGGGTAAAAAATTGAAATGGCTAAAGATGATGGTGATATCACATGTGGTGTGTTTATATCCAAAACGAAGCAATAGCAGCATTTTTCCATTTTTAAAAGAAAACCCAGAATGCGCTCAGTTAGCCTTCCGCCTCAAAGGAAATATTAATTTAGGCTCCTGGTGCTGGATACTTAAAAAGGAGCTGAATCATCATCAGAAGAAAATGATCGGAGGGTCGGATCATCAGCGCTGTTTCCGCTGTGCTCCATGGATGCGCCTCAAGGCCTCTTCTACATTGGGGAGAGGAGGCAGAGCCAGGGGAGGGAATTGGGGAAAAACCTGGTTTCCACTATTAATCCCTCTTTTATGTGTGAAGAAAAGGTACTGTGGCTAAAAGAAACTTAGAAAAATGTGCATTTAGGTCAGCTCACACGCATTACTAGTGAGCAAACAGAAGTTCAGATAAATTCCAGAAAGAGCAAATAGCTGTGTAAGAAAGGGAATGTAATCATTTATACTATACCATCTGGCCCAGCAGTGATCACTTTTACATAGTCATTAGGTTAGAACGATGTAAATTCTGACCATGGAGTTAACCAGAAATTGTGACATGCCCACATGGGAGAATTGATGAAGGGGACTTTGTGGTTGGGAATGGGGTTTGTAAGAGAATTAAGTGCTCATCTGCCACAATAAGAAATCAAAAGATAATGTCTAAAATTGACTAGTCAAGGACTTGGGGATGTAGCTCAACGATAGGGTGCTTGCCTAGCCTGAACAAGGCCCTGGGTTCAATCCCCAGCATAAATAAATAAATGAATAAATAAATAAATAACATTTAATATAAATATAATAACATTATATGATATAAATTATATAAATAACATAGTATTTTGAAATGTGGATATAAGAAGAAAATATATAGAAGTATAGAATAAAATGCTAAAAAAATGAAATGGATTCCTGTTGAGAAGGAAGGCAAGGCACTGCAGTTTTCTGTGCATATATTGTGCTTTTACAAATAAAATTAAATGTTTTTTAAAAGGGAACTTAACCATTTGTGTTCCCTGCATATGTCCTATCCCTGGCCTATAGCTGCTCATATTTTTCAAAGAGATGTTCCCTGGAAGGGAAAAAAAAGCCAGATATTGGAAGTGAAATTTCACATCAGATGACACAAGGGCTGAGGCTCGAGTGGTCAAATTTATGTCACGGTGTTTCCCAAATAAATCATTTATGCCTTTGGCTGTTCATTTAGCATCCTCCCTAAACTACTTTAGGGACAGACGCTGTCTCCAGAAAGAAAGTGGAAGCATAATTGTGCAAAGATTTTGAAACAGCCTGTACCCCGGAGACAGTTTCTCTAATAGTTCCTATTTGTCCTATAGTCACACCAATTCTAAATAAGAATTGCTTCCTAACTACTTGTTTTTATGTTTCTTCTTTCTTTAAAACAGGGAAACGCACATAAAATCATGGAGAAATGTACATTACCACTGACTGGAAAGCAATGTGTCAACCGTATCATTACGGAAAAGGTAGAGTACCTTTTTCTTTTTATTCACTCTAGTATCTACCACCATGTTGTTTTATTTAGAAGCATTTTTAGAATTCTTTATTGCCTTCTGAAAGTGTTGTTACGTCAGTAGCCATGGGATTAATTTAGTTTGTGCGTAGAATGAATAGGAAAATTCATCAGTTTAATGTTTCCAGATGTAAAATTTTTCATGTGCAACTCTCTGGAAATATACATACTCACACAAAATTGTATTACTGTCCTTGGTAACTTTGACAGTATATTATCAGAGACGAGTGTTATTGGACCTTATGTTTTGACTATTAAGATGTCAAGTTAGATGATATAGACAAAGTTAAGAGTATATGTATCATTCCTACTTTTTTCTTTTGTTTTCCCAAATCACAAATACAAATTGTTGAGTTTTGTTTTAAGAGACCCAGTCAAAATCAAGTTCTAGTCATTTGGGCACAAACTGCAGTGTAGGCATCATAGTGAGTCAAGAAATGTATTCTGTTTCTTGCATGTTTTCTGCCCTCTTTTATAAAATGGGACTTCGGTGTCTCTCTAGACTTTTCTCCTTAGGTGGAAAATGTTGGCCAGTGGTATAAATGAAAACTGCTCAGGTCTGAAAGCATTGCAGACAGCTGCCCATAGTCACCTTTCTGTCCCAAATTTGAACTTAGGATGTTAGAGTGTCGTAATCCCCATAGGTGAGCCGGGAAGGAGGTGCTTTCTTGATTTACTATCTTGATGAAACCACAGAACAGAATTATCTATATCAAGGTTTTTATTTTTTTCTCTTCATCTCAATACTGCTGCTTCTTTTGCCAAGAGCCGTAATAGTTGTATCTTGCATCGATCTGGCGCACTGACCCTCGATGGGGTGTGGGAAGAAGCACAGGCCTTGGAAGTAGGTTAGGTTCGTGGTACTTTTCCAGAAGCCACATTTTAAGGAAGGTTCTATCCTAATGATGGCTTTCCTAAATTCATGTAGAATTCCATAAAGGTGACTTATGAGAACAAGTATATAAAAGGGCAGGATATTTTATCTCACCATTTATTCTTAGTGTCTTTGTCATTTCTTGAAATCTCTCCCAGAACTACAGACAGAGATTATTGAGAGGATCCATTGTTTTGGAGATATAGACAAAGCAGTCCTCGATCCTATTTTCTTTAATAAAGTGGTGTTTCTGCTAAGAATCATTGTAGTCACCTTCTTGCCCTGATCTGATCTTACCCTTCTCCCAGTTAAGCCCTCTCTCTCCTCTCTGCCCTTCTCCATATGGATCCCGCCCTTGTCCCTACCAGTTTAGAGCTTCTACCTGCAGAACTCTCACTCCACTCTCTCCCCCTCCTATTCTTCTCATCCTTTAAGCCTCATGCAATCTCCCTCATCACAGAAAGGATTCACCCCATCTTAGCACACAAAGATTTCACCCTCAGAGAGGCCTACCATTCACTTTGGCGCTTGCCATCTTAATACCTATATTTTCTTATGACATGACTCATAGTTGTTATTTAAGTTAATTGCTATTTGAAAGAAGAAGATTTTATGCCCTTTCTATCCATCCACATTGTTTTATTAATTCAGTTACTCAATAAGCATTTTTTGAGTATTTTATTTGAACCAGACTGTTCTCAGCAGTGGGTGGTAGTGACGGGGAGGGCACAGTCAAGGAGCACGTGTAAGAGAGTCAGACATCACACATCCAGCATCACCAGCAGTTAAGAGTAAGAAACACCACAAAGGCCACCACAGAGGTACGCACCAGGTGCTGAGTTAGGAACCTAGAAGAAAGCTACGTGATAGCCTGGGCAGCAGTATCGAGGAAAGCTTTTAGGTGGTAGGTACCACGACCAGCTTTGACATGTTTTGCAAGGCACTGCACCATTTGTACCTTGCCTCCTCGCGTCTAAGCTTCTTTCATTCTGCCTTGTCATTCTCCCACTTCAGCCATACAGAAATGCTGGGAGCTCTGGTGCATTCTCCCCTGGACCATTTTCTTGTGGAACTTTGCACATCCCGCATCTCTCCCTGGAACATTCTTGCCACCCTACCCATCTCATTAATTCTTGCTCATCTTTTGTCTCAGCTATATATTTCTTTCTTTTTCTGGGGAAACAATTCCTTACCCCTCCCCAAGTCTTCTGGGTGCTTTTATGACTGAGTCTGTGTACTTATTCTAACTTTAGCACTGACAACAGTATTGAAATAGCCCCTAAAGCTCTGCCTGTCTCACTCCCCAGGGTTCATATAACACTTAGCATGGTGCCGGACCCACACTCTGGAAATACTCATTAAGTAAATGTGCCATACTTTTCTTGCTGAGAAAACCAATAGATTGAATTGGGAGTCTTCAAAGACAAATAGGAGCTTTAAATTTTAGAAGAAAACCAAAGAGGCCCTTCCAGGCAAAAGGAAGAAAACATGCAAAGTCACCAAGCAGTTAGGAAAACATGGCCTATTCAAGGACTTGCAGTGGAACAGTTTGGAACAAGGGCACGGCACACACAGCCCGATTCTGAAGGCTCAGGTAGAGAGACAGTGAGGGGTCAAGTCACAGAGGGTGTCATGCCTTGTTAGGAAATGCGGTTGGGAAGGAGGAGGGGGAAGTGGGGTGAGATGTGGAGGGAAGTAGGCAAAAACCTGTGTGCATATGTTTTTAACACATGGAACCTCACTATGATGTATAAGTGCAATGCACCAATAAAATATTTTTGTGTGGTACTGAGGATTGAACCCAGGGGCATTCTACCTTTGAGCAACACCCCTAGCCCTATTTTTTTTTTGAAGCAGGGTCTCACTATGTTGCTGAGAGTCTCACTACTTGCTGAGACTATCTTTGAACCTGCGATCTTCCTTTCTCGGCCTCCCAAGTGCTAGGATTATAGGCATGCACCACCACAAAAATAAAATAAAATAAAGAAAAGAAATGTGGTTCATATTAGGAAGGGAGTGGGGAACTTTTCCATGGTTTTTAATAGTTGGGAATACAGTTGATTAGATTTGCATTAGAAAAAAACACAATGGCTTTTGTGTAGAGTAGGGGTGGAAGAGATGAGACAGAGTCCAGTTATAAGGATCCGTCAGTGCTATAGGCAAGAAACATGAAGGTCCTAAACCACAGAACAGAGGGTGAGACTTGAAAGCAGTTGAGGAGATGGTCACAACCTAATTTGATGATGAAAAGGACACAGTTGGTAAATATTCTGTCTGGAGAGAATGGTTGACCTGTTGTTTCCATAATGAAGCTCAGGGCTGTAGGAGGGGAGGGTACAAGAGCAACAAGAGGAAGAAAAACGACAGGTTCCATTTAGACATTCTCAGTTTAATATTCCTGAGAACATCCAGTCAGAGATTTTGATTAACCCTTGGAGATTTAGATCTAAGGCTCATAGGTCAGTATGGGAAAAAACTTGCGGGGGTCATTAGCATATGGGATAACTGGAGCCTAAGCTGTAGATGGCATCATATAGCAAAAATGAGTAAAGACAAGGTCAGCCAAGCCTGGGACTTTGGGTCCCTCAAGAAGAAAGCTGCGTGTTTGCCACTGTGCTCTGTACGTAGCAGGTGCTCCACAGATAGGTGAATGGGTGAATGAGAGTGCGGCACCTTCCGGGGCAGTGAATACGCCCAGCCTGCCAGTGGTAGGTAGAGGACTAGAATTCCATTCTCAGCTCTAAGGAAAGTTCCAGTAGTTGCCTTTGAAGGGGACTATAAAGAAAACTATAACCTTGGTCATTTCCTGCTGTTAGGACAAGGTTATGAAAGATTCCTTCCTCACCAGCGCATGATTTGTGACTGTCTTAGCCACATGCAGTCTTTAGAGTGGTGGTAAAGGAATTAGCTTACTTATCTGTAAGACAAAATGGTTTTAGTATTATTCTTCATAGGAGAACAATTTATTATAGCTTTTAGGCTTTAGTCTTCATTTTTATCAAGTTTTTGCTTATACCTCAGGCCACTAAATGAAAGTCTTCCTAAATATTTCAAAAGTAAGTTTTCCTCTTTTTAAAAATAATAGATGGGTGGCTTTCTAATATATGATCTTGGGAGCTGGTTAACTAGTTAGATTTTTATCTCCCTGATTACCAAAGCCTCGTACTCATGATGTTACAGTTATCTTCTTCCTAAATCTGTTCTGTTCTTGCTCTTAATAACATAATCCAGAGGTTCTTTTTTTTTCTTGTCTGTTCCATTTTTATAAATTTACAGTTCATACTGCAGGAAAAAGTCAGTCAGTTGAACAG
>PVJS01014133.1:0-18046 GCA_004027185.1 Glis glis
GGAACTTAGACCCTCAGCCTCCTTGGTTCTCTGGCCTTTGCACTTGGACTAAATTATATCTCTGTCAGCGCTTGGTCCCCAGATGGCAGATTGTGGGACTTCTCAGCCTCTATAATCATGGGAGCCTATTCCTCATAGTAAGTGTGTGTATGTGTGTGTATGTGTGTGTGTGTGTGTGTGTGTGTGTGTGTGTGTGTGTGTATTTCCTACTGGCTTTTTTCTGTTGAGTTTCTTGACTGGTACAGTAAGAAATATAAACAACAACAACAACAAAACCCTCTAGGCATTTATAGAAGTCTGGATGGTCTCATTTTTTCTTGTCTGTAAAAGCAAAGGAGCTGAGTAGATGAATGCCCATGTATTCGTTTACTACTATTCATTCCATTTATTCATTTACTATTTATTGAGTGCTTACTATATGCCTGATTCTTGGCATTTGAAGATGAATGAAATATAGTTTCTGTGCTCAAGAAGATTATGGTCCAGTGAGAGAAATAATAAAAAGCAAATAAGACCCAGGGTGATATTTAACTAGATATATACATAGAATGTGTTAAAAAAGGAAACTTGAAGCAGTCGAAGAGGGCTGCATTAGTCTAGGGTTAGCATTGAGTATTGACTCTTCGCATTCATTGCTGTCTATCTTAACCTACATGTAAATTGAATGAACTCTTTCCTTCAAACCTATAAACTTTATTATTATACTCAGTCTGACTTGGATTTTAGATGATTTTTACCTGCTACCAGTATCATTTAGAAATGTATTCATTTAATTTGATTTTCAAATTCATTATCATAAATGTGATGATGTTCTCATCTAATTTTAGTATTTATAGATTCTGTAGTGATGCCCTCCTTTTATTCCTAACATTATTACACTCCTTTCCTACTTTTTTTCCTTTTTTTTTTTTTTGCAGTACTGGGGATTGAATGCAGGGGCGTTCTACCTCTGCGCTACGCCCCCGGCCCTATTTTTTATGCTTTATTTTTGAAACCGGTCTCACGAGGTTGCAGAGGGCCTCACTAAGGAGAGAGAGAGAGAGAGAGAGAGAGAGAAAGACAGAGCGAGAGCTGAGGCTGGCCGCGAACCCAGATCCTCTGGTCTCCGCCTCCCAAAGTACTGGGATTACAAGCGTGCACCAGCACGCCCGGCCTTTTTTTCCTTTTATTCTACATTGTTACTACTACAGGATTATCAATTTTATAGTTATCTCAAAGATCCAACTTTTGGCTTTATTGATATCTAATTTTTGTCTTGTTTTTTATTGCTTTACTTACTATTCTTATCTTTATTGCCTGATTGTTAATCCACTTTGCATTTATTTTATTGTTATATTTATGAATGAGATAGATGTTTAACTCATTATATTTCAGATTTTGTTTTAAAGGCTATACAGTTTCTGAACATTTCAAAAACTGCTTTAGCTGAATCTGACAAATTTTGGTATACGTTATTATTTGTTTTCTCTCTTTTCAGCTATCTGGGTCAATACTATTTTCAATGCACAAAATAAAGGGAAAAATGAAGCTATCACTAAGTAAATAAGATATGCTTCAGAACATGTTTAATTCCTAGTAAGGTAGTATATTTATTGCTGAAAATATTTTTAGCATGGCATAACACTGTGGGCCAAGTCAGAGTGGGGTGTATTTGTCATTGGATGCAAATATATATGAACATTCAGACATAGGAAATGCACGTGGTATTTCTTTCAGATGAAAGAAAGCTTTCATAAGTAGGGAATTATCAAATCAGTATTCCACGGGAATGGTTTTTAATACTGTATTCATTTTTGCTATTATATACTGTGTCGTTCTTAGCACATTTTGATATTTACATGACTAATGTTAGGAAATACATATTAAATGACGGATGATTCCATCCTCAGTTTCGTATTTTCATGGTAGCTGAGGAATGCCTAGGTTACTTCCTAGCCGTGTACTTATTTCCTTGCACGTGTGGAATTTTTTGAAAGCGCCAGCAGACAAGTTTTTGTGTATTCATGTATAAGACTGTGATGATTTTTATTATATCACAAAATCATTCATCTAAAATTATAAATGTCTGTAAAAATATTTTTATCCACAAGATATAGTCAGAGAATAATTTGAGTAATTGAGCAAAAATAAATGACTATAGTTTTAGAAATGATAATTGGGGTATTCAGAGTAGAAAAAGAATATTAAGTATCTATTTTTTATATTTTAAAGGATTCATCAAAATATTATGTTCAAAATTTTGTGCTATATAGTAAAATGTTGATAAGGCCATTAAAAACATAATGAAAGCTGAAGAAAAATTTCCCTTAAATATAGACAAACCATATTAATAGTGACATCAAACAAAATCACTTGTGCCCCTAAAATAAAGGGTTGGGTTAATGACTCTTCAGTTGGAAGGCAAGTCCTGAGGAATTAATTTCAGATTTCACCACCTTGCAAAGAACAGTTTTCCCAGAGCAAATAATGATCGATGCTCAGTGAGTAATAAAGTTTTATTTTATTTGACAATTTTACAGAAAAGTTAACTGCAGTCAATATTTGATCAGCCATGGGGACTGAGAGACAGATAAGGAAAAACAATAATTCACAGTTTTATTGCGGAATGGAGAACAGTAAGGTGTGGGGTTGGAAGGAAGGCCAGGAACTCAGCTAGTGAGTAAAGCTACTGTCTGATGGAGAATCCAGACCACAACCTTTCTTCATTGGGCTGGACTTCAGAATAGCAGAGCTTCTTTACCAGGTCAAAACTTTAAGGATGAGTGACTTCCGGGCACTGAGAAGTTGGTATGTAGATGAATCCCTTTCCTAGTATCACTCAGTTATGTCTCAAGTCTATGTCTCTTTCTCTCCTTTTTTTGAGAAATCTTATATTGATGTAACAAGCATATTTGTGGCATTGTGCTTGTTAGGTACATAATTCCAAGGAACTTTCAATCTGGTCAAAGAATCACTAGGGCATCTATTACTAATTTAGTTCTAAAGAGTGATTTCTTAAACCATTTTTATCTGTCACCTTTTGTTTTTCAAAGAATGGCTTATATTCCCTTGAGTTGAGAATTTACATCGGTAAAGACTTAATTTTGCTGTCAACGCTGAGGACATTCAAGGGCATTATCACCCATGTCCTAGGAAATTTTGGAGAGTGATGGCATGTATTAAGAATATTCAATTTGTGACACCTTCTAAATGAAAATTTATTATTTCATTATTCCTAAGACTTCACTTATTATAATCCTTGGAACTTGAGATAATTGAGCACAACAATAATAATCCCTTTATGTGTTACATATGATGGAGTCATTCATTCTAAAGGATTTCCAAGTGTGCTGCAGACTGCATATAAAGTTCAGGGTGGGGAGCAGGAGCACAGGAATGATCCCGAAATGTGTATAGGTATTTCTGTCATATATACATGGATGCCCTTGATGTCCTGAGGGGGACTGACAAGTTCAAAATATGATAAATCCTGCAGAGTGTCAGAGGTGTTGTGAACCCTCCCCCCAACTCACGGTCACCATGGCAATTTGTACTAGAGGGAAGATGACAATAATAATAATAATAATAATAATTATTATTATATAATAATGATGACAATAATGATCATAGATAATATCCACATCTATTCTAATGAACAGCAGTAGCAAAAACTATGTTATGCATATATGCAAAAAATGTCAGCCTTCCTTTCATTTCTCAAGAATAAATGAATAATAAAATATACTTGAAGCCCAGAGGTATATATAATTAAAAAATTTGTAAAACGAGGCTCTGGCAGAACTAACATTGTAAGAGGAAAATTGTACATTATGTATTCTTTCACTAAATATTTCTCCTCTTGTCAAGTGGTAAATCAGGCAACCAGTTAGAGGCATCTATTCAAATTTGCCATGATCAAGTTGTATGACAGTGGAAAGAATATCACGTTGGTGAAAAGATTCAGATGCATTAAAAAGTAACAAAGATTGTGTCAACGGGGGTGGTGATGAGGCAGTGGTGGGAGAGTGTTGGGTGTTAGTTCTCTGAATGGCCATGGCCCATATACACCCCACTTATTATTCAGTTACTGGAGAAATTAATGAACCTGAGTATATAGTAGCAACCGCACAAGGAAATCACATGGATTCAATCACCATTACACAATTGGTCAATACAGTTTTTGAAGCCTGTACCAAATGGGTAGATCAACACAATGGCGGCACCCTAGTCATGTTCAATATTGGTAAGCTATTTCATTCCTTTAAGGTTTGGTGTCCTTACCAGATACAGAGGCAATAATAATAGTGCCTACTGTTCACAGAGTGTGTGTTTACACAATAAAGCTCAATAAATATTAGAAATGCCGGTAACTTCTGGGGAGATATTCATCAAATTGAGTGATTAGATTTCTTCCAAGTCTAGCCATGTTTAGCAACAGTTCTAATGGGATTATGTTCCCCTTCCAAACCCTTTAAGTGAAATATAGACAATCCCTTATTAATTTTCTGGCATCTTACAGGTAGATATAACTTTATCTGGTTATCTCTAGTGTTTCTGAAGCTCTCACACACCAATCTGGGGCAGTAACCAGACCTCCCCCTTTCCTCCTGCTTCAAGCTGCTGGTTTGAAAGAGACCATTGTTGGCATCTTCATTTCACCACTTAGAACCTTGACTTTTTCCTGCAATTCCTAGGCTGCCACAGGCTCCTCCAGCAAAGGGAAGGGCAAGGGGGAGAGGAGCAGGAAAAACCAGAATTGACTGCAACAGCCATGGCCAACCCTTCGGAGACTCTGCAGGCAGCAGTGGGTGCTTCTGTGGGTTCTTTGGAGACTCTCCTACTGTGTTGCTGGGAATCTCTCCCATGCTGTGTCCCTGATGTGGGTAAATAAGTCCCTTCTGGCTGGTCATTTTGGGTTTCACCCTCATTTCTGAGACACTACTGATGTCTCCATACCCTTTTTTTTAATGGGCTTTTATTGATGCATTGGAGTCTCACATCACAATGAATATCTATTTGATGTTAATATACATGCACACAGCTCTTAGTGTCCCCCCCGCCTCCCCCTACCCGTATGAAGTACCGAGAATGATGTTGGTATATTTTCACATGTACATATTGTTTATGATAGTAATTCCACTGATTTGCTTCTTTCTTGCCCTTCCCCTTCCCTTGTACCACTTCCCTTGCCTCGCTGAGGGTTCTCCATTATCAACCGGAGTCCCTTATGTGTCCCAGCTACTCCCTAGGTTGCACATACTAATGAAAACATATGTCCCTTCTTTTTTTGTGATTGACTGATCTCGCTTAACATAATATTTTCCAGATCCTTCCACTTTCTTGCAAATGATGTTATTTGTTCTTATTCATTGCTGAGTAGAATTCCATTGTGTGTATTTCTCACAATTTTGTAATCCATTCATCTGTTGATGGACATCTAGGTTGGTTTCATAATTTGGCCACTGTGAATTGTGCGGCTATGAACATGGATATGCATATATTACTGTAGTTTTTTGGTTTAAATTCCTTTGATATGATACCCAGTAGTCTCCACACCCTTTTGGACAAAAGTCTTAGACTTGCCCTCACAAGAGTGGCTCAGCTCTTTCTGTGGCTTTGGCTTATCCCAGGTTTGGAGACCACCCTAGGCAATGTTGTCAGATCAGGTTGCCAGACAGGATCTCTCCCTCTCTTAGATTTCTTAGGTGTAGGTCACATTCATGCTAGGATATATATATATATATATACATATATATATATATATATATATATATATATATGAATTCATATATATATATATATATGAATCTCTCTGATGTCCCCTTCCCTGGGCTTGAGGTTCAAGGAAAACACTTCCTGGCCCATGGAATACCAAGACCTTTTATAATTTCCAGCCTCTCAAACCTCAGAGGTGGGTATACGGGTCTGTGTTGCAAAAGAACTTGATCACCTTCTTTATAAGGTATGGTTAGTGGTCTCTGACACCAACTGTGTGTCTTATAATTTGGTTCAGTTCTGACAGTACCCCAAATTCATGCAGATACCACAAGTTGAGGGGCTTGGTCTCATGTGACTGCCCTCCCCTTAGATACCAGCTACAAGTCCCGGCTTCTCCTGCCTACCTGCCCCTCTGTTCAACTTGGCTATAAATCGGGGGTTTCCACAATTCTCTTTTAGGTTTAAAGATTTTCTGGAATGATATAGAACTCAGGAAAACACCATATAGTTGACTCTCTGCACCCATGGGCTCTGCATCCAGGGATTCAACCAACTGCAAATTGAAAATAATACAAAAAACTGTGTTTGCATTGAATATGTACCAACTTTTTTATAGTCATTATTCTCTAAACAATACAGTAAAGCAACTATTTAGATAGCATTGACATTGTATTAGGTATGACAAGTAATCTAGAGATAATTTAGAATACATAAGATGTGCATGGGTTATATGGTTATATGCAAATACTGTGCCATTTTATATAAGGGACTTAAGCATTCACGGGTGTGTGTGTGTGTGTGTGTGTGTGTGTGTGTGTGTGTGTGTTACTAGGGATTGAACCCAGGGGCATTCTACCTTCAAGCTATACCCTTAACCCTTTTTATTTTTGTTTTGAAACAAGGTTGTGCTAGGTTGCTGAGAGTCTCACTAAGTTGATAAGGCTGGCCTTGAACCTACAATCCTCCTGTCTCCACTTCCCATGGATTTTGTTATCCATAGAGGCTCCTGGAACCAACCCCCATGGTCACTGAGGCACTTACAATTTCTGTTTTATTATAAAGAATACAAAATTAACAGGCAGATGAAGAGATAAAGCAACGATGTCTGGAAAGATCCTGGGTGCAGAGCTTCCACACACCAGTAGTTTCCCCTTCCCAGTACCTCGGTGCACTCACCGACCAGAAAGCTCTCTGAGCCTCCTTATTGGGAATTTTAATTGAAATTAATTTTATAGATAAGTTTGATCAAATCGTTGACCATGTGATTGAACTCAATTTCTAGATCCCTTCTGCTCCCTAGAGTTGGGAGATGAAAGGTCCAACCTGCTAATTACATGGTTGCTTTTTTAGGGAACCAGCCCCAACCCTGAAGCTGTCCAGCCAGTCTCCCCACCCCACACTCATATATCACCTTGCTAGCATAAATTCAGGTGTAATCCAAAGGGGCCTATGTAAATGTAAAAAGATACTCCTATCACTCAGGGAATTCCAAGGGGTTTTGAAGCTCTGTGCGACGAACCCAGGACAAAAAAGCAAACGCCATTTTTTATTATACCACAACCTTGGTACTTGGGACTGGCTAGTACTGGTTTTCAAAGGGCTTCAGCCAAAAGTGAGACGGGAAGCATCCCGTGTTAATCTCCTATTACAGAGTCTAAGTGCGACAGAGGTAGTTCAACACGCACGTTAGTTCAGATACCACACACGTGGCCTTTAAATTTGAGTGTGATAGCTTTGAATGTTCTTGGGATTTTCCCCCACTGGGTTCTATAATTATACGTGAAAGAAAATGATGCAGATCAAAGAACTTTTTGAAAAATTGCATCCCTGATAACTAGTGACATATTTTTAATGTTTGTTGTGAACACTCTGAAGGTCTTGCCTTTGGTGAACTGCTTTCGATGGAGAGTCCTTGGGGACCAAAGCCTTGAAAGCAATGACATATATTGAGAAGGATATTTTCCTATTTTGAAAGGTTTGTACTTAGAAAGAATATATGTGCCTATAAATCTTAATCACGAATTGGAAAGGAATAGCATCAGGTAATTTGTAAATTTTCAGGAGTGTTTGAGGGAACTCAACCACTTTGAATTTGAAGAACACCTTGGGGTTATATTGAGGCCTTTTGAAAGGCTGCTTCTTTATAATCTGAAAATTGATTTTATTGAAAATCTCCCTGAATATGTGAGCAGTTTTGGAATTCAGCTAAACTGTGTCAAAATGTTGGTTATGGTAATTGTGAAATCTCCAGAGGGAGAGGTTAACTTAAAAACCATACGGCATATTTCAAAAAGGATGTCTATAAGTGGAATTTCAAAACACTGGGATTCTTTGCATAATACTTTAAATATCAGAAATAAATTTCCATCACTTGGATCATAATTTTCCTTTTATGAATTAGGCTATATGGTTAGTAATGAGACTGTTGATGTAGGATGTTCTTTTTTTTTTTGTGGTACCGGGAATTTAACCCAGGGGCGTTCTACCTCCGCGCTACACCCCCGGCCCTATTTTTTATACTTTATTTTGAAATTGAGTCTCACGAAGTTGCAGAGGGCCTCACTAAGTAGAGAGAGAGGGAGAGGGAGAGAGAGAGAGAGAGAGAGAGAGAGAGAGAGAGAGACAGGGAGAGAGAGAGAGAGCTGAGGCTGGCCGCGAACCCGGATCCTCCGGTCTCCGCCTCCCAAAGTACTGGGATTACAAGTGTGCGCCACCATGCCCGGTGGTCTTATTCTTAAATAATGTCCATGCCCCCATATCTGAGCAAACCTGCCATGGCCAGAAACTGACCTCAGTATTAATCCTACTGCAGTCTTTATTGGAGAGCTACATGGCTATTAGTCTCTTTAGAATAGACAATTGGATGATACAAATTCAACCTGTTATTCTAGAAAACAACCTAGATAAGAAAAGTATTAATCTGTGGTGTAGGCTAACTATTTTATTTTTTAAAAACCCACAGAAATGACATAATTAGCAGGAATTTTTATTCTGTTAAAGTTAAGAAGAGGCGAGTTTATATAAAACTAATTTTAAACAAAAATTTTGTATGTCTTTATTGATTATTTACATTTAGGACATTTTTTTATGTGTGTATGGTACTGGGGATTGAACTCAGGGGCATTCTACATGTAAGCTATACCCCCAACTCTATCTTATTTTTATTTATTTATTTATTTATTTATTTTTTTGTGATACCGGGGATTGAACCCAGGGGCATTCCACCTCTGAGCTATACCCCCAGCCCTATTTTTTTCTTTTGCGGTACCAGGGATTGAACCCAGGGGCATTCTACCTCCGTGCTACACCCCCAGCCCTATTTTTTTATACTTTATTTTGAAACTGGGTCTAACGAAGTTGCGGAGGCCTCACTAAGTAGCTGAGGCTGGCCGCGAACCCGGATCCTCCAATCTCAGCCTCCCAAGTACTGGGATTACAAGCATGCGCTAGCACGCCCAGCTTATTATTTTTTTAAATTGAAAACACAGTCTCATTAAGTTGCTGTGGACCTCACTAAATTGCTGAGGCTGGCTCAGAACCTGTGCTCATCCTGCCTCAGCCTCCCAAGTACTGGGATTACAGGTGTGCACCACCACACATTTAGGACATTTTTAATGAAATAAATATATACTTTGGCAAAGAATAAACATTTAGTTGTTGGGAACAGCTAAGAAAATGCTGTTACTTATATCTCTTATTGCACAACTGAAATAAATTTGATTAGAATAAAGATAAAAGTTAATTGTGGAATATTTTAATAATATGTATAGGCAAAAGTTAACCTCAGGAAAAAAATTAGCAAGTTAGACTATGGACTCTGGTGCCAAAAACTTGAGTTGAAATCCTGACATGCACTATGACTATCTGTGCAACATTGGCAGATTTCTTTCCATTTTGTGCATGATTGTATTCGTTCATAAAGTGGTGAAAATAATAATATCACTTCCTTATAATGCTAATATGAAGGTTAAATTAGTTAATATTTGTGCAGTACTTAGAACAGTGTTTTAAACATATTGAATGCTATATAAATGTATTTTAAATAAGATATCACACATCCTCTTTAAGTAATTTTATCCTGCTGTACATCTGGCACTTGTTTTTTTAACTTTATGTGTTATAATCATTTTCTACATCTTCAATATTCTATACAATTTTACTAAAGAAGCTTAGAAAATTTTACTGTTTACTTATATCAAAGATTATATTCTTAAACTGTTATTAGACTTTTAGCTCGTTTTCAGCTTTTGTTCGTTGAAACAAAGTTGTGGGTGTGGGGTAGTAGGAACTGTAATACACTGTTGGTGGGATTGCAAATCAGTGTAGCCACTTTGGAGATCAGCATGTAGGTGCCTCAGAAGAATGGGAATGAACCTACCGTATGACCCAGCAATACCACTCCTGGGTATCTACCCAAAGGGATTGAAACCAGACTACCATAGTAATGCATGCATATCTATGTTTATAGCAGCACAATTCACAATAGCCGAATTATGGAACCAACCTAGGTGTCCATCAACAGATGAATGGATTACCAAATTATGAGACATACATACAATAGAATTCTACTCAGCCATAAAGAAGAACAAAATTATGTCATTTGTAAGAAAATGGATGGAACTGGAGAATATTATGCTAAGTGAGATTAGTCAGTCACAAAAAGTAAAAGGTCAGATGTTTTCCCTCATATGTGGAAGCTAGGGAGCTAGCTTGTAATACAAAAGGGTCTCTAGACAAAGGAGGAGAAACCATAATGGAGTGATGGAGGGGGCCTACGGGAGGGAGGTGAGTGGGGGGAGGAAGACTCAATAAAGGAAACACATCAATGGACATGATGTTCATACACAAAATTATCAGTGCCAATCCTTTTTCGAAACCTTATTTTCAAACCACTTTCTTACATCATGTTGGGAAAGGTGTTCTCGATTCAACTTTCTCATCTGTCGAGTTAACATTTTAGCTTTTCTAGAAATTCTGCGTTTTAAAAATCTTAATTGTACTTACTTGATCAGTGTTGGAAGGAATTTTGTAAAGTTAATAGCAGTTTGTAGGTGTTAGTATACAGCTTTGAAAAAAAAAGTGTGACAGCTTTAGCAGCTAGTAAGGTCTGGATATTGACTTTCTCCTTTGCATTTTAACATAAATTATACTTAATGAACATCTGTGGGAAAGCAGGTAATATAGGAGGTAAAATTAATACTAGACTGCCCATTTGACCTGATAAAAACAGTAACAACTACTAATACTGTATTTTAGGCACTGTGATGTGTGTATGTGTGCATATATATAAAATATACATTTTATATAATTTCAAATATTCATAATAACCTTATAGGACAGGCTACATTATTATCTCAGTTTTCTAGGTGAAGAAATGAGTCACAGTGAAGCTCCGTAACTTGTTCAAGTTTCCATAGCTCCAAGTGGGGAAGCCTCAAGTTAAATCCAGGCAGTCTGGCTTCAGAATCTGTGTGTATCCATTGCCTTTCCAAACTCCTTAATCCATGGATCAAAAAAGGGAAAGAAACCCCAAACTTGGGGTTTGGAGAGAATTTCCTTCAGAGAGTGGAGGTATAAATTTCAGGGATTGAGAAATAGCAACCTCACTGAAGTCGCCTTCAGGCTTAACGATACTAGTGTGAAATAAGGCTTTGGTTCCATCTCAGGCCTGTGCAGGCCTTTATGCAGGGTGTGAGCAGGCACACTTATGCAGGGTGGAGACAAGGGTGGCAGAGCTCTGATCACATCAAGTCTTGTGCCTGGGAGCTCTCACTGACTGGGAGAAAGCCAGAGATCTCAACTCTGTTTGGGCCTAGGATTTTTCGAAGGAAATAACTTTTAAACAATGGCTGTCTTTCATTGATGTAGCTTAAAAACTTGCATTTCACATTGAAGTGTTAAATACAAAGTGATGACTGTTTTTGTGAATTCCTACCACTGAAAAATAAACCATATATCTAAATGACTAGGTTAGTGAGCGTGTCTTCTGAATGAATCATTTATTCAACAAAAACTTCTTTTTTTTTGTTTTTATTTTTTTGGTGGTACCAGGGATGGAACCCAGGGGCATTCTACCTCCGAGTTACACCCCAGCACTATATTTTATTCTTTGTTTTGAAACAGGGTCTCACTAAGTTGCAGAGGGCCACTAAGTAGCTGAGGCTGGCCGTGAACCTGGATCCTCTGGTTTCAGCCTCCCAAGTACTGGGATTACAAGCGTACGCTGCCACGCTCAGCTCAACAAAAACTTCTTGATCACCTCCTTTGTACCAGTCATGGTCCTGCTGGGTTCTGGGGAGACATGACTAAGTAAGACAGGCAGGAACCTTTCCCTCCAGGAACTTCTAAGGGGAGGCAAATAATAGACAAACAAAATAAAGGTAAAAGTGCTACGAGGAGAGAGCAGTGTGATATGACAGAGAAACTGTTTTGTGAAGCCCTAAACTACAAGCACAGAATACTTCTGTCCCTGGAAGGGAGTAAAAGGTGGCCCCTCCAAGTTAGCACATAGTGGTAGAAAATGTCATAGAGGTTCAGAGAGAAAATTAGCCATAAAAAGTCAGTGCTAACATTAAAAGATCAGGATAAAACAATAGGAAGTATGTGGCCAGTTGACAGATTAGAAAACTAAAAAACTGTCATAAAAATAAATCTGACAATTGCAAATTCTTGAGGGGCAACCCCCAAAACACAAACCCCGTCAGTATTCTCACAGCCATAATCGAAAGACCTGACCACATAACTTAGAGCAAAGAAGATTTATTTTCTTATAGTTTCGGGTTCAGTCCATGTGAGACTGGGGACTGCGGATCTCAGAGCATGGCGGCAGGAAGCAGAGACAGGGAGAACACATGGGCTGTGCCCCTTACATCATGGAGGTCACAAGCAACAGACAGCAGGGGGAGGAGGAGCCATGTATAATCCCCAGGGATCCACCCCCTCCAGCTACAACCTACCAGCCCAGGCTGCCATCCTGGTAAATCCATTACAATGAATTTATCCACTGCTGGGATTACAACCCTCATGAATCAACTCAATCAACCCTGAATATTAATAAGTGAGCGCTTTAGGGGACATTTATATCTAACTATAACACACGGTTCGGAATGTCTGGACATGTAGATTGTGGGCCCTAATTCTGCAGCCCATTAGCTGTATGACTGTGGGGAAACCCATGTAATTCTTTGTTCCTTGATTTATTGACCTAGAAAAATAAATAAAAAATATATTTCAGGATAATGCTGGGTAACAACCTTGTGAGAGGCTGATTTGTTCTACTCAGTGTCCCATGCCTTAGGCGCTGGGGATTGGATCTGTCTACCTCGTGCTGACTCAGCGTTTTGTTCACAGAGTCAGGATCCCACCAGGTCTTCCAGTGTTATTTAATTGAGTTTATTCCATGCAAAAGTAAATGATTGTTGATAACATTTTTATTTTTGTTATGTTAATTAGAAGTTATCGAAAGCAGCTTTTTATATTCAATATTTTATTTGGAGCAAATCAACAATGTAAAGATATAGGGACTAGAGATGCTCTTTTCCGGAATAGTCATCATTCATGTTATTGACATCAGATACTGGGCAATTTAACCTGCTCAAAGTAATCTATTTGCTAAGCATTGCAGCAACCTGTAGTCAAAAATGAAAGCCCACTTATGCCAAGTATATTCAAATCAGTATGACAAAATCTAAGACCTATATTTTCTTGCTGAATATGATCTTCTATAATCACAATAGAAAGCGATTTAACCAGGTGTTCCCCAGAAAGGCATTGGTCGGTGATATTACCTGGATCAGTTTTTCTATGTTGTGACTACCAATGTAATAATTTCCACGCAGGTTTTCATATTTTTTTCTTCAATGTCAATTTAAAGATGAATCAAACACTGCTTCTTGTTCCACAATACTTATTGTTTCATATTGTTTAACAAATTTAACGTATTGAAGGAGCTAAAGTTGTCATGGTGATTTAAAAAATACACAAACATTCATTCTGAAAAGGGTTTCTTCTTTGGAAGTGAAGTAACTTCTATAACATACATATAATTATTGCAATAAATTGTGTTGTGGGTATGAAACAAACGAAATCTGAGCTCCGTAAACTCATATGGGTTTGGCTTTTCTTCAGCCTTTTTTGTTCACTGTGCTGTCAAAGTATTTTGTGTATTTTCCTCTGAAAAGTTTGCAGCACAGGAAAATTAAATGAAAGAGGGGAAGGATATATTTTAATTTGTTGAAAGGATCTGCAGCCTAGAAAGAAATTAGAATAGCATACAGATTTATTAAAAATAGCTTATAGGCACTCACTTTCTTGTCACCTTATCAAAATCACTTTTGGAAGAAGGGAAAATGTGTAAACAAATAACTGTGAAAGAAATACATATCACTTTTTCCCCCCAGAGTCACCATTGTTATAAGGAGAGAAACTCAGTTTTTGAGAGGATTCTGCCAATATTTGTGCTAGCAAATGTATTTCAGTAGTTCAAGAATATGCAATAGCTTTGCTCTTTCATTTTGGGGAGGTCCTTACTTTTACCAAGTACAAATGGGTTGTGGCATTCATTTTATAAGTCGCTTACAAAAGTTTGCACCACCTTACCTCTTGTCACATTGAAGCAATAAGGCATGATTTCCATTTTGTCAGCAAATTGCTCTGTGACAGGCAGGAGCCAGCATGGTGTATACAGCAACATTCCCTAAAGTGTGGCAGGTCCCGCATGAGGATGTGCAGTATGCTCATTAAAATTACAGCAACAGAAAAAGCAGAATAAATTGCCACCAAGTATTTGACGATGACACTTATTTGTATTTCTTCTTGATGTGCCTCTGGGCATGTCACTGTAAATTGTCCATGAGGACTGTGGTGACAGCTTTATGGACTAAAGTTAGAGACCCAGCCTCTCACGTGACAGCCTAAACGAGAGGAAGGCAGTGCAGAGAGCTGAGGAAGAGCCGTGTCATTCTGCTATGATGAATTTTAGGAACAAGCCCAAAACAAGGTACTTATGAATTTGGAACAAAAATGAGAAAATGAGTATCATCAAGTGACTTCCAAATGTGAGGGATAGGATGAATCCTAACACCAGAACTATAAAATATGCAACAATAATGTTTACCCTCAGGAACATTGTGAGGACTGGTGAAAGCTCCTAGCTCAATAACAGAGACATATGAGAGTCTTCGCGGATATATATATATAGTCTTGGTACTAGGAACTGAACCCAGGGGCAGTCAACCTCTGAGCTACACTCCTAGCCCTTTTCATTTTTTATTTTGAAACAGGGTATCACTAAGTTGCTAAGTTGTTGAAGCTGGCCTCAAACCTGTGATCCTCCTGTCTCACCCTCCCAAGTACTGGGACTACAGGCATGAGCCACCATGCCCCAGCTTCATAGATTTAATTTTCCCTCTTCTAGCATTGCCCTGTTTTCCTCATCAGATCTTAAGGAAGTGAATGTGACGTAGAAAAGGTGTGGTACCAACAATATCCACTGCAGCCATTCACAGGAAAAGGTTGGGGAAATCGAATTATTTAAGGAGAAGTGGAATTTGTTTAGTTTTTGAAGAAACTCAGAGCTTAAAGTTGGGAAAATGGGGAGTCATCTCAGTAAGAGGACCTGCAAGAGCAAAAGCTTAGCAGTGGGGTTCACCTGGTGTACCCCATTTGGAATGGCAGACAACTAAGATGGGAGGCTGCTTATAGAGGGCATCAAGGTGGTATGCCCAGCAGCCTGTGGACTTCATCTTATAGGCACTGAGGAAGTTTTTGAGTAATTTTACTTGCCAGAATAAGGGCAACATTTACAGAGAAAAAAATGTCTGAAGAGGAGCAGGTTTCAGAGAGAAGAATATTTCTTTTTAGACACATAGAGATTGTGAGAGATGAGGAAGAAGCACCCAAGAAAGGTTAGGAATATATGTATAATATAATAAATGTATAATATATACATGTGTAATATACATGTGTAATATACATGTTTATGTATGCATATATATATATATATTATTTGAAGTGATTGAGTTGGTGAATTTTCTGAGAGAGACAGAGACAGAGAGAAAGAGAGAGAAGTAGGAGGAAGAAGAAAAGCAGGAGGAGAAGGCCCAAGGACTTGAATAACTTTGGTGTATGCTCATATTTGGCAGATAGCAGGAGACACAGCCAGTAAAGTAATAAAGGAGTGGTCACTAAGGAGAAGGAAGAGAATATCAGAAGATTGTCATATTTGGTGTGTGTGTGTGTATGTGTGTGTGTGTGTGTGTCAGAGGCAGAGGAATAGAAGCTGATTCATCTCCTACCAAGTTCAGCCACATTTTTTAATTCACCATTTTTATAACAACGCAATTAGACAGTATTTTTCACCAAATTGTAAAACATAAAAGGAGGCTTTGGTTATTATATAGAGATGTACATTTTCTAAGTGGTAAAGTTGGATTTCATCCAAGGATTATCTGTATTTAAGCTGTGCCCTTGTGTGATTACATCTCCAAGGCAAGAATTCAAAGAGAAAGGCTTAAATGATCTTAAAAAGACACAGAAAAAAAAAGAAAAAGAAAATTGTGAAAGCCCATTGTCTCTAATTGTTAAGAGATCTTTGGTGGAGTTCGAGAATCATTTCAGTTGAGTGTTGAAAAGATTCATTGCAGGGGATTAAGGAGGAGTTGATGGTTTGGAAATAGGCTGAGGAGATACATTCTCTAGAGAGACAGGATTGTATGAAAGAAAAGTATGATGGTAGGTCTTTGATGACCAGTCAGAAGCAGTTTGGGGGTAATGGTATGGAGAACACTTTGTCTTCTTAGCAACTCATCTGAGAATTTCTTTGTGGCCGGAAGAAAGTTTTTGAGAAAATAATAAGAGAGAGCAGCTGGAGCCTGGTTGGGCTATGTTTTATATTGAAGCAAAAATATTTACCTTGCAAAATAAATTAAGGAGAAAGAGGAAGATCTCAGTACTTTTTAGTGGGAGGATTGAGGGGGCAAGACACAGTGACTGGGAGTGAAGGAGAGAGACTGAGGGAGAAGATGTGTCTAATGGAGATATTTTCTGAGTGACAATCTATGCTTCATGTGACATGATACCTCCTGTCATCTTCATTCATTTCACTAAAACTACAAAGTCCAGGATGTACCTGGTATGATGAGTTTTCCCCCATGACTTTCTGTGAGAAAGATGAGATTTATGTCAATGTTACTGAATTACTGAAATAGTCACTCCATGAGGAGGAGGACCCAGATTCATGGGCATTGAATGTGTCATTGTTTTATATTGCTTTAAGATGATAGTAGTTGAGTTATTAAAGTTATGGCATGAGGGAAGAAAGCAGTAGAGAGTGAGAGATTGATTGTACAGAAGTGAGATTAGATGGACTAAAAAAGTAGGGTTATAGTTCATAAATAGGAGGTAGAAAATATTTCCTGAGAGGCAGAGAAAAAAAAAAAGAGAGATGCTTGGGAAAGATAGAGGAATACATTAAGTGAGTTGGTGTTTGTGCCAATAAGAATTTTGGGAGAGATACTCAAGATGAAATGTTATGTCAAGATGACCTTCATCATAACCTCCTCAAGTGGGGAGCAGCATCATTTGCTGGTATGAGGAGCAGGATCGAATGTGAGACTTTAAGGAAAGCAAGTGATTTGGACCATCTGATTAAACAAATGAATGAGATGATTTCCAGGCAGCAGAGGAAGAATTTTGAAAGCCATTAGATTAGCTTTATAAAGCTTTCCAGCTATGTCACCATTTGGAGTAGGAGTGAATAAAGTTTAGGGCTATATTTCGGTAGGAAGGACTAGACCTGGGAGCCATGGTTTTATGCAAATGATCCTCGTTTGCTCTAGACCACAGCTGACTGGAACTCGGTACTCCCCTGACCTGGAGGAGCTGAGCAGTAGTTAGCTAGTGACTTATGATCCATGGCCTGGCAAAAAGAAGATGAGTCAGGCCATTATAGTTCTCCCTCTAGAGAATATTACTTGATAAATGCTAAGACAAGAAAGAAATGGCAAATGGTTACTGAAAAGGCAAAACTGTCCTGAAATCTAATTGCGTCCCTAATGGAGGGTTACTCATGTTTCCGGGCCCAGTTTCTAAAACAACTTTAGATGTGAGCCTAAAACTATAATTCTAAAAGTTTGCTTTTAAAGAGCATTAACTCTCTGGCTCATGGGCGCAGGTGGCACACCTGCAACCGGAGCCATGCAGCAACCTCTCAGTTGAACAGACAGAATGTTTTGCTGAACCAGATCCAGAGCCGTCTCTTCTGTAGAAAATCACTTGCCAGGGCCTCGAAGAGAGACTGAAAAGCCTGTCTTCCAAGACTCTTTTATCATTTTCTTTCTTTTTTTTTGTG
>PVJS01014133.1:18146-41006 GCA_004027185.1 Glis glis
AAAGGAGAGAGAGAGAGAGAGAGAGAGAGAGAGAGAGAGAGAGACAAGGAGAGAGAGAGAGAGCGTGCGCGAGCTGAGGCTGGCCGCGAACCCGGATCCTCTGGTCTCTGCCTCCCAAAGTACTGGGATTACAAGCATGTGCCACCATGCCCGGCGACTCTTATCATTTTCTTTGCAAAAACATATAGGATTTATATTATGATTTCTTCAATATATAATTATTTCTATTCTGAAGCAAAGATAAATTTTTATGTATGATGGAATGTTGTGGAGCCATTAAGTCCCTCAAAGACAGTGTATCTTTTGTATAACCTTGAATATCTTATTATACAGGCTAGTTTGCTAATTCACTTTTCAAAATGCAGTCTAATGACTCAAAGTAACCTCCGACATACTTGTTGGTTGAAAAAAAAAGAAAGTTCCTGTGTGGTTAAGTAGGAGTTGGGTTGGTATTTTTACTCTATACATTGTTCTTATTACATTTCATACTTGGGAGATGTAATAAAGCCAATTAAAATTATATGCAATTTCCCGATGTTATAAAGGATGCATGACTCTGAGGAAGGAAATTAGCTAAAGGTGGTTGCTAGGGGCAACCAACTCAGAGACAGTGAATTAATGAGCCTGCTTCTTTAAAATATGGCACTCATCAGATGGAAGGAGGGAAATTTAAAATCATTTCTTAAAGGAAAAACTCCTCTAGTGTAGAATGCCCCTGGGTACCATCCCTAGTACCACAAAAAAATAAAGAAAGTAAAAATAAACTAGTTATTTGCATTATTTATACAGATGCACTTTCTCCAGTCTTTTAAAATACTTTTATCAGTGCATTGTAATTATACATCAGACTGAGATTCAAAGTGGTATGAACATATATTCACACAGCGCTTGGTGTGCTTCTGTCTGTCTCCCACCCTTCTCCCCTGCCCTATACATCTTAATGAGTTGACTTTCATATATGGACATAACATTATGTTTCCTTTCTCCTTTGATCCTCCTTTTTTTCCTCCCCAATACATTTTTTTTAAACAAAGGAGTTTCTCTCCTGGATGATATGATTATTATTTTTTATTTTTTTAATTTATTTTTATTTTTTGTGGTACCGAGGATTAAACCCAGGGGCATTCTACCTCTGAGCTACACCTCCAGCTCTATTTTTTATTCTTTATTTTGAAACAGGGTCTCACTAAGTAGCTGAGGCTGGCTGCGAACCTGTGATCCTCCTGTCTCAGCCTCCTAAGTACTGGGATTACAAGCGTGCGCCACCATGCCCGGCAATGATATAATTATTATTGTGACATTAAGACTAGGAATGGAACCACCATATGACCCAGCTATACCACTTCTTGGTATTTTTCCAAAAGAATTAGAATCAGAATACTTGTAATGGTACATGCATATTCACGTTTAAAGCAGCACTATTCACAATAGCCAAATTATGGAACCAACCTAGGTGACCACCAACAAATGAACGGATAATGAAAATGTGGTATATACCCACAATGGGATTTTACCCAGCCATAAAGAAATTCAAAATTATTATATACTTTTAAGCAAGAAAACAGTTTTGGAGCTCATGCTACTTTCCTATTTCAATAAAATTCAGGGCTTATAATTTAAACCAGAAACAAATCCATGATTCTGCCGCTACCTGGTGCCAACGTTATTTAGTTAAAGGGGTATTTTATCAAGTGGCTCTTTGAAGAAAGAGTGTACGTGTTCTGTCAGTCTACTGGTAAAGAAATCTAGGAAATGTTTTTATTTCCCTTAGTATAATGACTCAAGTGACAAATTTCCTTCCAATATACTTTTTTAACACAGGATTTTCTCTCCTGAATGGGATGTTACTAATGTGACATGATAAACTACTGGTTCTCTCTTTGGCTTTAAGCATTGGGAAGCATATGCTTCATTTAGTGCTCACTTGCAATAGCCCTTTTATGAGGAGATATAGGTCAAAGGATACAAAGTTGCAGATATGTAGCATGCTCTTACCACAAAAACAGTGGAGGTAACTTTGTGAGATGATGGATATATTAATTTACCTGAGTATAGTAACCATTTAACTGCATATATTAAAACATCATGTGATCTACCTTAAATATATATTATAAAAACACTAGCCCTTTTATTTTAAGTTTATTAATGTGAGCTGAAAAATTAATATGTCTGATAAAATTAATATGTAAGAATAATAGTAAACGATAACTCCATGAAGCAGTCTTTGGTCATATTCACCACTATCTTTAGTACTTAGTATAGCTTCCGGAACATGTTTAGAGCTCAATAAATATTTCTTGAAAAGAATAGGAAAAGCAGTTCATAGAGAAACATATCTGTGATGATAGGAAAAGTTTTTTTTTTTTACAAAAACAAAACTCTACCAAATACCAAATTTTGTTTGGTAAACATCCATGTGAAGCAGTTGGGTAGAGGGCTTTATAAAAAGTGATGAACTGAAATTGTCCCCAGTAAGCATGAAAGGAAGAAGGAGCCCATGGGCAGAGGTCTACAAAGTTACCTTTGTAATGCGGTCTTTCCCCCTGTGTCAGAGATGCTGTAAGGGGATCCTCACATGCAAATGGAGTCAATGGTAAAGAAGCTTTGAGATTCAATTGGAATCCTTGAAAAACATCAGGTTGGGAGCCTGGCAAGGACACAAAAGATAACTAAAAGAGTTCATGGCAACTGATCTTCACTGCATAAGTGAAAGGCAGTGTACTAAGCATTCTCTGGGACTGTTTGTGGAGTTACTGAATTTTCTGTTGATTTGGTGAGCCAGAATCAACAAGCTAACGGTTTTGGATTACCTGTGTCACATTTATTTTTTATTTATTTATTTATTTATTTTGGTACAGGAGATCTAACCCAGGAGCATTCTACCTCCAAGTTATACTCCCAGCCCTTTTTATATTTTATTTTGAAACAGGGTCTCACTAAGTTGCTAAGGGTCTCACCAAGTTGCTGAAGTTGGTCTGGAACCTGCAATCCTCTTATCTCAGCCTCCCAAGTACTGGGATTATGAGCATGCACCACTGTGCCTGGTTCCCTTTTCTATTTTGAGACCACTAATTGATTGGAGAAACCCTTTGACCTTGGAGAATGTAGACTTTATTTGATGTAGGCATTTCTGAAAGCTGAGGTGGGTCTATACCTGTGTCGTCAGCTTGTTGTGACAATTAATTTCCTCAATCTTAACAAGGAGTTTGAGCCCACGCAAGAAACTTAGCATGAGGAGAAGAAGGAGTTTACCATTAAACTCTATTCTTTACAGATTTTAATTATCTTTATCAGTTCTGTGGCTTGTTTTATAAGGGGCTTCAAATATCTTTTGGAATTAGATCCTAAATAATACAATGTTTTAAATAATATTGTTGATCTTTTATGGATCATTGAAACATCTCAAGTATTATATCAGTTTTTTATGTGAAATCTAGAGTGTACAGAAGATACAGGGGATCTATAGCAATTTTAAACCTATGGGCAAGTAAAGGAGTGCTGGGGGGTGGGCAGTTGTAGCACTCAGCCATAGGAGGCAGGCAGCCTCACCCACAGGAGACATTCCAGCAAGGGCCTGGCAGTGGAGAGATCAGTGACCCTGGAGGGGAAGTGAGTTCCAGGCTGAACCAACAGTACAAAATAATGACTGCAGGCAGGAGTGTACCTGGGGCATGGAGTCAAGACCACGTTGCGTTGCTTACTGTGACTGGAGCAGACCAAGGAGGGGAGATGTAGCAGGAGACGACATCAGGAAGTTCATGAGGGGCACATTGACTTTGGGTTTTTGTGCTTTGAGAAGGCTGCCTTTACCCTGAGTGAGGGAGGAAGTCATGGGAGCTTTTGGAAGCAGAGAATGACATGATTTGATTTATGCCTTTAAAAGGATTATTCTGGTGTCCGCCTTTGTCTCAGGAATACGTGTGGCTGCAAGCAATAGGATATCTGCCTAAAAGTAATTTAAACAAATAGAGGATTACTTTTCTCATTTTTCTCTTTGATGTAGGAGGTTTCCTGAATTCCACTTTTTCATGATGCCATCAGGGCTCCTTGTATCTTTCTTCTCCATCATTGTCCACTCATTGTCTTTCCTTTTTGTACTTTGTGCTGCATGGTCATTAGGATGGCTGCTGCAGCCCCAGACAGCATATCTTGCTTAAAGTAGACAGAAGGAAGGGAAGGCATCACAAGCCCTATCTTCTGTAAGGTGTTACCTCTGCGTTACAGCCTATCTGTAGCTGTAAAGAAAGATAAGAGAGTTAAAATATTAGCATTCTTAGCTTCTACAAAAGAAGTAAGAAAGGGATAGGGAAATTTGGGATGGTGCTGGGTCAGTCACCCTATAGGTCTGACAGTTGTGAATCATTTTGTTTGTGTTGCTTTATCAATTTTTCAGGCTCCTTCATGTCCATTTTTAGAAAGCACTTTATTGGTGCATTGTAATTGTATATCCTAGTGAGGTTTGGAGTGATACAAACATGCATGCACACACGTCTCGGTGTGTTTCCTTCCGGGTTCTGCTCTGCTAACTGCCCCGCCCCATATGTATTAGTGAGATTGGTAATGGTACCTTCATATATGGACAAAGCATTATTTGCACTGTTTCCTTTGATCTTCCAGAGGAGAGCCAGGAAGGGGTAGTAGATTTATTTTAGAGATGAAAAAATCAAGGGCTGAAGGGAGAGTGACCACCTCACAGGTATCTTAATGTTGCTGAGTCTCATTCACTATATCCTGGTATCTAACTTTAGAATTATGTGAAAAGCCTTGCTCTGTCCTGTCAGAGGCATTACCGTTTGCATCCAGGGTACTTGAAGATGCCTGCTCTCTCTGAGGGCTTAGAGACTGATTAGTTTGTGGCTTTCCTCTGGTTGCCCCAGAGCTGAGCTCCCCAAGGTTATACAGAAAGCCAAGGAGTAAGGAAAGCATTATTCTCTGGAGGAAAGAGGCACAGGCATCCTTCTGGGCTGGGATACAGTGGAAGAGTCCCTGAAATTCGTGGGTAGAATACAAATTGTTCTTATGTTTCTTACAGAAACATTTAAAAGCCACCAGCAGACCTCTCTCTGTAAAGAGAGTGTATTTTCATTAGCTTTCTAAGTTGCATAATTCTTTGATCAAGATAACAAATTGCCTTTTGTCTTTTGTCTAAAACTGGTTTTCCTCTGTAATATTTGCTTAATGCTGGGTTTCCAAGTAGCTCTTAGAAGCAGAACAGCTGCAATCTGTGCCAGACGGGAGTTTTTCCTCCTGTCTGAGTGGATGCTGCAGGGAGAGGCCTGTGTGGCTCTTCAGATCCATCTTCTGTACAGGTGTGCGTTCACCCTTCCCTTGCACATGACTGATGCTGCCTTATCCGAGAAACCTTGGGACTGCAATAATTAATGACCCACGGCTCCATCTTGGCTATGAAAGAATACAGCAGTGCCCTAGGCTTAGGCATAAAAAATAAAAGTGTATAAAAAGAAAAGGAATGAGAATTTTAATTTTATTTATGATCTGTAAATGCAAACTACATTTAATCCTTACAACAATATGTATAAGATGTTACCATTTGGTTACTGTTTCTGTTTTACAGATTTAAAAAAACCCTGAAATTTGAGAGATTAATTTAACCACTAACAGTTACAATCGGTAATAAATCAGAAAGTGGGATTTGGATGCAGGTATCTTCTGCTTATCCAGTTACTAACAGCTTTCTGAGGCATCCTGGATATTTTGGCAAAACTCCAGGGGAAAATTAGGAACTGTGGTGAAATTCTAGGAGTTTCAGGGACTGGATTCACAATGGGTAATACCAGGTGTATGCTCTAAATAAGATTTGTTATAGCCTGGTTCAAGTCTGTGGTTGTTTCTCAAATACCTGTGTGCTTAAAAATCATGTAAGGAATGTCTTTGAAAATGCAAGTTCCTGGGCTCTGACCCAGAAGTTCTTGTAAGCATGGGAGGGGGAGGCAGGCTAGAAATCTGTATTTTAGTAAGCATCTAGACTTCAATGCAGGCTTTTTATAAATGGCTTTTCAAGAAATACTACTCAAAATTAAGAGTAAATAGCCAGAAGTACACCAAGCATTTGGGAGGCTCCAGGCTTCCTCTCTAGGTACCGGTAGGAAACAGACCGAGGCACGCCTCACAAGGAAGAAAAACAGGTTCTCTTCAGTGGAGACTGTCCCTTTTTTTCAGTTTAGCACTGAGAACTTGGAGATGATATTGAAGAAGCAGATCAGTACCTTTTTCTAGATGATAATATAGAAATAAAAGATTTCAGAAAGAGAAATGTACAGCATGCTTTATTTCCTTCTCCACCTTACTTGGGATCTATAATTTTTATTTCTCTCACCCAACCAGACACACTAAAGAGATTCTCAGAGGATGCTGAAAATATTGTTCCTGTCACTGAAGACTCCCTGTTTCCACTGCTCTCTTTCTTCCTGAATCCTCAGTGGGGAAAATGTCTCTTGTCTTTTGCCTCTTCTTGACAGGCAACAGGTTCCTGGGTTCTGAGCTACTTCTGTGATAGGTTCTTGCTTCTCTGGCCAAGTCCCCCACATACACACTGAGGTCAAGCATTCAGGTCTCCTGGAGGTCATTTGACTCTATGTGGAGCACAATTTGGGCAGGGATTTTATTTTAAATAGGGAGCTCAACCCAGCAATGAAAAGAACAAAACAAAAAGCCACCCAAGGCTATAGCGTGGAAATAAGTGTTCTTCCCACAAGGGTTTATTGAGTGGCTACTGTTTGTCAGATGTGCTCTAGGTACCAAGCAGATAAATAAATTATGATTAAAATGATCATTTTAGAAAAATCACATTTTCCTTGGTTTCCATTGAAAATGTTCAAATGTGTTTACCTATTCTTAGAGTATAAGCCATTAATCATATTAATAAATAAATCACTTCTGAGCATCTTTATGCCTGGTACCTAGAGAACCCCGTATATTCAGGCTGTATAAAAAGAATACCAGAGCCAGGTGTGGTGATGCATACTGGATCCCAGTACTTGGGAGGCGGAGACAGGAGGATTGCAGGTTCAAAGCCAGCTTCAGTAACTTAGTGAGACCCTGCTTCTAAATAAAAAATAAAAATAGGGCTGGGGGTATAGCTCAGAGGTAGAATATCCCTGGGTTCAATCCCTAGCATGAAAAAGAAAAAGAAAGAAAGAAAGAAAGAAAGAAAGAAAGAAAGAAAGAAAGAATCCCAGAGAGCTAAAAGCATGGATTGATGCAGCAAACCAACCTTGGGTCACGTTCTGCCCTGCTTCTTATTAGCTGGGTGAACTCAGGCAAGTTATTTTCCCCTCTGAGCCTTTTTTTTTTTTTTTTTGCAGTACCAGGGATTGAACCAGGGGCGTTCTACCTCCACGCTACACCCCTGGCCCTATTTTTTATACTCTATTTTGAAACTGGGTCTCACGAAGTTGCGGAGGGCCTCACTAAGGAGAGAGAGAGAGAGAGAGAGAGAGAGAGAGAGAGAGAGAGAGCTGAGGCTGGCCGCGAACCTGGATCCTCCGGTCTCCACCTCCCAAAGTACTGGGATTACAAGCGTGTGCCACCACGCCCGGCTGAGCCTTTTTTTTTAATATGTGCAAAATACACTTTAAAGGATGTTTCTAAAGATTTAATAAATACTATAAAGCATGTGGCATACATACATTTAGTGTTTAATAAATTTCATTTACAATTTTTGAAGCTTCTCAGCTGTCCTAGAGAAACTGGGGATACAAATATGTCTTCATTTAAAAGGACGATGAGTCCAGGCGTGGTGGTGCACACTTGTAATCCCAGTACTTTGGGAGGCAGAGACCAGAGGATCTGGGTTCGCGGCCAGCCTCAGCTCTCTCTCTCTCTCTCTCTCTCTCTCTCTCTCTTTCCCTGTCTCTTTCTCTCTCTCTCTCTCTCTCTCTACCTAGTGAGGCCCTCCGCAACTTCGTGAGACCCGGTTTCAAAATAAAATATAAAAAAATAGGGCCGGGAGTGTAGCGCGGAGGTAGAATGCCCCTGCGTTCAATCCCCGGTACCGCAAAACAAAACAAAACAAAAAACCCAAAAATAAAAGGACGATGAAAGGCAAGGTGATGAATGCCAAATCAGAACAACAAGGAGTGCCCCTGGAGGCGCGAGCAAGGGGAGGAGTTGGAGGGCCTTCGCAGAGCGCAGGTCCTACAGACACAGCAGCATAGGCAATGTGTTCCTCTTAGGGTACTTAAGATTCTCCTAAGAAAGGATATGCTAGTGGGAGAGTCAGACAATGAGCTTAATCCAAACTATTTAATTTATAAAACAGGAAGGCTGACCTTGACTACCACATCATGTCCATCTCTTGGATTTTTTTTTTTTTTGGCTTAGCTTGCTCCAGACATGTGCCCTGGGTTGGGAAGGGCAAAAATTAAAGTGCTCCTTGAAATGAGTACGTTTAGGAGACCTTGGGGGCACAAGGCAGCTTTGTTTTGGAATTGTGGCCAGGCAGTATGGAGGCAATATTGGTGGGGGAGGGATTTATTTTTATTACTTCAGCAAAGCTGGACTCTGGAACCACAGAGCTGGTCTGGCATCAGCCCCATGGCTTGGAGGGTTGGCAAGGACTAAGTGTCAGCGGCAACGGTGACAGCAAGGGCAAAGTTCCCTTTTAGGTTGCATCTTTCCCTTGCTTTTGTTTTTCTGTGCTAGAGATAGAACGTGGGCTAGGCATGCTAGGCAGGTTCTTGGACATCGAGTAACACCCCAGCACTCCCTTTTAGGTTTTGAAGGATCTCGGGATGCCAAGAGGCAGACACACTACTGCCACTACCACCACCAAAATGAACTGACACCATCGTGGGAGGGAAGGGAGAGCAGTAGCAGATGAAAGGTGGTTCCTCAGGCACTGTGCTAAAAACACATGTGAGAGGTTTCCTGCATTTCCTGAAAAACAGTTGGAATGGATTTTGTGAGGTGTTGGAGATACTTTAAAGCGAGTAAGAAATGTAGGTTGTTCATAAAATTAAGACCCTTTTTGCATGTCGAGCCTGTGTGGTCCTTGACATCAAAGTTACCTGGATATATGAGCCTCTTTTTCCTCTTTTAATTAATGATGGGAAGAATTGGATTTTAGCTATATAGAAAGCAGCATAGCATTCAAGGAAATCATTAATGTGAACACCAAAGGCAAGGAAAAAACAATCATTAATAAGATTTTTACTAATTCATCTCTTTCTTATAAAAATAATGAAATAATAAAAAAATAATGTGGTGTTAGAGAGGTTTTCATTTCTTGCTCACACCTCTCAGCTCATGTTGAAAGCTACTTAGTATGTGATATTCTGTTTGTGGTCTTACATTTGTACTGCAGATTTAAATATGGATAGCAAATCAGCATATTTCACCAGTTAACCAGTGCTGTTATATATTTGAATAATCAGTGTCCACAACCATATGATAATTTCTGATTATGCATGAATAAAAATAGTTGTCCCTTTAATAGCTGAACTTTAGTATAATAGATATAGTGCTGTTTTTTTTTTTTTTGCGGTACCGGGGATTGAACCCAGGGGCATTTTACCTCCGAGCTACACCCCCAGCCCTATTTTTTATACTTTATTTTGAAACCGGGTCTCACGAAGTTGCGGAGGGCCTCACTAAGTAGCTGATGCTGGCCGCAAACCCAGATCCTCCAGTTTCAGCCTCCCACGAACTGGGATTACAAGCGTGCACCACCACGCCTGGAGATATAGTGCTTTGAGAGCAGTGATGGATAAAGAACCAAGGGTAGGTTCATGGTGAAATGACTAGCCCAATGGGAGACAGGAAAAAAATCGAACAAAACACATTTCTAGGAGCAGCAGAGGTAACGACAGGCCTTAAACTATTGATTTGACACTTTGTGTAATTAAAAAAAAAGAGGGGGGACCAAACTAAGAAGCATATTTTCCCATCTGTAGAGCCTGCCTCGGAGAAGCAATATGCCATTTAACAAGTGCCTTGCCCAGGTGTTTTCGTTCCTACCAGCTGGCAATTATAGAATGTGGTACCATCTCATACTCACCAGGAGTCATTACAGCAAGTTCCTGGGGAGTTAACAAATAGAAACGATCTAGGCATGCTCAGCAGGAATGAAGCTTTAATATTCTTAACCTGCTGAAGGCAGTGAAAAGTGTTCATTAGAACAGTTGTTCAAATGAGTCACATTTATATGGCCTGTATTTCTTTACTATCTGCTACTCTGAGGCTAACATTTCCACAGGTACAGGTTGCTACAAACAGGTCAAGAACTGTACTCTAAAGTTTTGCACGATGCAGAGAGCTTTATTTTCATTGAATGTTCATACCATCTCAGTGTATAGCCTAGGTGAGAATTTTTGCCCAAAACAACTCTCTTTTGTTTTTTGCTTACTTTTGAATGGTCTGAGCTGAATTTCTTGCTTAGAAACATAAATGATGACTTGAAATATTATATTCTCTAGCCTTTTAAGTGACCAAACAATAAAATGTAACATTTCATCCATGAGCTTGATTAATTCATGTCACCTTTGTGTTGATCTGAAGGTAAGGACTTCTAGAAGATTTTGCTCTCATTTTGAAATACCATCTGTTAAATTGCTAAATTATGTTCTAAGCTTTTTTTGTTGTTGTTATGAAGCCAGTGCTGTCTAAGAACAACTTAGAAGCATTAAGACAATTTCCCCTGAAGTTGTAACCTGGAAAAGGATGGAAAATGTTATTGCTTCACGATTTTGCCAGAGTCCTTCAAAACTAAGCAAATTATTCCAACAGCGTAATTTTATTATTCCTTGTGCTGACAGTTCCTGGTTCATATTTTGTATTTTCTTATTCATAGAAACTATTTGTTCTCTCAAAGACTTAGCTCTAGAAAGTCTCTGGTATCAAAATATATTGCTGTAGTTATAATACACAAAAAGGAGAAAAAATCCCAATATTTCATTGACATTCCTAAAAGCAAGTAACTCAAAAGAAATGTAAAAACCAAGAGACAGAATTCAGAAAAGAAAATAACAGGAATTAAATAATCATAACTTCAGTGTTATGATAAAAAATCAGAAAAAGGAAATGGTATAATTATTCAAAATGTTTAATTTTGAGAAATAGAACACCGTTTGTTTAAAAGACTTTTTTGTATTATCAACACTTTCTTTTTCTTCAACTGATATTTTGCATGATCATGCCTTTAGAGCAGAGAGATATGCCAACTCTTCAGAAATATTTAAAATTCCACAAATTTTTTATTTCTTTTTTTTTTGCGGTACTGGGGATTGATCCCAGAAGCATTCTACCTCCAAGCTACACCCCACAGAAAAGGCTGGGTTGGTCTGCGACTTCTAAGCCTGGTGTTTTCCTTGGAATTTCATGTGCAGCATGCATCCAAGGTCCGCGTGTATTCCCACCCTCTCTTCTTCGGTCTCTTTTCAGTTATCCAGGTCATGGGGCCTGCACTCACTTCCCTATGGATCACCCACTCACCTCTGCGGCCGGGCACAGTGGGTCTGGGGTGGTAGGGAGTGATGGGGTGGTTGGTTTGGTTTCCTTTTTCTCTCCTGTGCTGCCACGGGACTGTGCGGTTCTGCGTCTGGTGCCCTTGCTGTCTGTGCAGTAAGTCTCAGGTTGCTGAATATGAGATTTTCCAAGGTTTCCAAAGTTCCCGCAGGTCGGAGATACAGACTATTGTTCTCTCATCGTCTCCACTTGCTCAAGGATTTGTTGTTTCTTTTTTATTTTTCAGCCTTGGTGTTTAAAAGTGTCCTTGTAGATATTCTTGAGTTTCTCTGTTTTATTTCGCACCTCCCATGAAGGTATTCTGGGATGTGGGGTGCTGCTCAACTTGAAGGTCCCGAGATGAGTTAGAGGCAATCTTGCCTTATGGTCTTACTCCATCATCATCTTTAGCAGCCAAGATACTATTTTAAATGAATTAAATTTAAGTACCTCAAGAGAGTCTTTCTCTAAGTATATTGATGTCCGAGTACCATCTCACAAACTATAAAACCGTATGAGAAGTGCAAAATTCTTTTTTCATGTCACGCATAAAGATGATTTTTTTTTGAGAAAGGTACTTTTCTAAAAGAGTAAGTCCACATTCTGAGTTGGGTTGGCAAATTACGGCTTATGAACCAAGTTCCTCCTCTCACCTGTTTTGATATGGTCCATGAGCTAAGAATGACTTTTGCATTTTTAGATAATTGAGAAGAAATCAAAAGAATAATATCCCAGGACCCATAAATATTATATGAAATTTAAGTTTTAGAGTCCATAAATAAAGTTTTATTTAAACTCATCATGCTCATTTGTTTATATATTGTCTGATATAGTGTGTCTGTTATATATGAATGCTTTTGTACTATAATGTCAGAGTAGAGATGTTGCAACACAGCATAGCATAAAATATTTATCATCTGGCCCCCTTTTTATAATGCCATCAGAAAATATTTTTATTTATTTATTTTTATACTTTTATTGGCACATTATAGTCTCACATCATAATGTATTTCATAAAGCCAGGCGTGGTGGCGCACGCTTGTAATCCCAGTACTTTGGGAGGTGGAGACTGGGGGATCTGAGTTCGTGGCCAGCCTCAGCTCTCTCTCTCTCTCTCTCTCTCTCTCTCTCTCTCTCTCTACTTAGTGAGGCCCTCCACAACTTCGTGAGACCCGGTTTCAAAATAAAGTATTAAAAATAGGGCCGGGGATGTAGCGCAGAGGTAGAACGCCCCTGGGTTCAATCCCCAGTACCGCAAAAAAAAAAAAAAATGTATTTCATAGTGATAGTGGCAGACATGCAGATAGCACTTGGTAGGCTTTCCCCTGGCTTTCTCCCCATTTATCTGTCTCTTTAAGGATAAAAGTTTGCTAGCTCCTATTCTAAATTTTTAATGTAATTTGTTTTTGATATACAGTTACATAATAAAAGTGTTTTTATAGTTAAATTGGGCTTTATGTTATAATTATTTCTGCACTAACTTTTGAACACATAATTGTAACAGGTTTGATTGGATTTTATCATTTTCCATTAGCATTTGTATGGCATGTATTAGTTTCTCGAGACTGTTTTTTGAAGGAATGGATAAGTAAATTAACACATAAAGTTGAAAAATATTGGTTCTAAAAGATACATCCATTTTGGCCATGTACTTATGCTTTTAATTTAAACTGTAGTTTTGAAGATTACACTTCTAATATTTGTCATGTCCCTGAAGTAATCAATTGACACAAATTTGAAAACAGTACTTTTGTGAGATCACAAACTGTATTTGTACCTGATTTAACTCACCATGTAATCCTAGTTAGATGTGTGACGTTCTAGCTTTTCCTGTTCCCAATTCATTTTTTTATGGTTGCTCTGTGCCATGCAGTATTAAAAATGTATGCAAATCTCTAAGATTATTCACACTGAGAGACAGAAGCTTCTGTGATCTGTGGTCATCCATTTATACATAAAGAAATTGATTTGTAGAGAATCAATAATTAGTTTGCCTTGGAATATAAATCTGAGATTTCTGCTGCAGAATGGCTTTCTTCTGGTAGACTCTCAAGTCCAGAAATTGAAGCTTCCATTATTATTGATTTTAATTATTTCTAAAGTTAATGACTCCCTTGGGGCATCTTTTGAGACTGGAGTAAGTCCAACATTCAAAACTTCTAATTAAGTTAGTAAACAAATAAATCTCTAATGTCATCAAGCAGTTTTATTTATTTATTTTTGTTGGAAGCCTTATAAATTAGAAATATGACATCCCACAATTCCATTAATAAATAATTTAATGTCATAATTTAATGTCACATAAATTTAATGTCACAATAATTTAATGTCAGCATAATTTAATGCCACATATCCACTATTAGCTTTCAGAGCCGGAATCTCTGTGAGAGGGAGTTGTATAAACCTTGATGTGAATACCACTAAAAGTCATTTAGAATAGACAGGTCTATCAGAAAAACTTTCCTTGGTAAAGAATATTTAAACACTGGTTAATTTTTAGTGAAATATTAAGATCGATAATTGAGATGCAAGGTCATTTCAACAAAATGACTATATCATTTGTCTGCAAAATATATAGAATAGTTCTATTAGGATGGCATTGGTACTATATTAATCTATTTTTATTGTTTGATATAAAACAAAAAGGAATCTATGTTTTTTTATAAGCATGGGGTCTATGGTAGTGAAGGAAACTTGAGTAAGAGTTAACTACTAACCATTCTAAGTGGCCTCTGTGTATGAAGGGAGTCTTTTCTATAGGTTCTATTTTCTAAAGGCTTTCTGTTCTAAGAAAATCTATCTATAGAGATATAAGCAGAGATATAGATATTCTTAAATATTATTCTGACAACTAAAATATTAAATATTATGTTACCTTCCTCTTATGGTTTTAAGAAAAACATATAAATGATCAATACAGTAGAGTTGAGAAAAATATGGTACAGAACAATTTACTTCTAGGGCATAAGAGAGAAACACTGGAAATAATTAAAAACCTGGAAGTAAAAAACTGGAAAAACCTGGAAATAAATAAAAACTGGAAATAATTACAGCTATGAAATAATAACTCTGTGATATGATTTCATGGATAAATCATTAAAGACATTGAAATATACCAATTTGTAAATACAGTCCTGTACCATATAACATTTGGGTCAAGGACAGGCCGTGTATATGATGGTAGCCCCATATAGCACAGGTGTATGGTTGGCGATAACATCTAGGTTTGTGTAAGTAAACTCTATGATGTTAGCACATCTATGAAATTGCCTAACAATGCATTTCGAAGAAGTATCCTTGTTGCTAAGCAACACATGACTATATAAAAGAATTCATGTAACATAAGGCATGTTATACAGCACAATATAATGAACACTACCACCCAAATCAAATAAAGAATCAGAACACTACCATGAGTAGTGTTCTGTCTCTTCACAGACATCTGTCTCTTCACAGACAGATATTATTTTGAATTTTTAAAAATTTTTTCCCATGGCTTTATTTTATTTTATTTTGGCAGTACTGGGGATTGAACCCAGGGATGCTCTACCTTTGAGCTCTACCCACAGCCTTATTTTATTATTTTATTTTGAAACAGGGTCTCACTAGGTTGCTGAGGGCCTTACTCAGTTGCTGCGGCTGGCCTCAAACCTGAGATGCTCCTATCTCAGCCTCTCAAGTACTGGAATTACAGGCATGCACCACCATGCCTGGTTTCCTATGGCTTTATTTTAAAATAGTTTTATGTCACATGTATAATCAAAAATATTTTGCTTATCTTCATATTTCTTTTGTAATATTTTATCTCTACTGTTATGTCCAACTGTACATCATTATTCTCTGTAGTAAAATATTTATGTGAGTATACCAGAAATTATGTATTCATTATTCTATTATTGGATATTTGTGCTATTTCTAGTTCTTCCCCTTTATTTTATACCATGATACTATGAATCTTAGTGTAAACATCTTGTCTTCTAACATACACGTGTAAAAGTTTTTTTAGGACCTGTAATGAAGAGTATAATTGTAGGGCCATAGTTTATCCAAATGCTCATCTTTACCCTATAATGCCAAAAGCTTAAATCAATTTATACATATCCCTGGGAGTATTCTATCTGGTCCACATCCTCTTCAGCATTTGGTACTATCAGACTTCTCAGTTTGTGCCAATATATTTGGTGTAAAATGACCTCACTGTGGTCTTAATTTTCATTTCCCTTATTACCAATGAGACTGTCCATCTTTTTATATTTTTATTACTATCACATACTTTTCTTTTGTGAAATGGCTTTTGTCTTGTGCTTTTGCCTATTTTTATCTTCCTGTTTGGGTCGCCTTTTTCCTATTGATTTATTAAAAGTATTAAACCTACTTTCCTGAATAAAATTCTCCTTAAATACTACAAAAAAAAAACCTAGCAAAATATCTTGAACCCAGGAGAGTTTCAAAATGCCACGTACATCCTCCAAAATGATGCTTTATTTATTTAAAAGGATCTCCAATGACAAAATGTTCAACTTCAGTTAAATATTGTGTTTATATATATAATATTTTAAAACTCAGAACTATGAGTGATGCTTTATCCTAAGGCTTTGAGATTCTTATATATTAGTGGGATAAGCTGGGTACTAAACTTGGCTCTGGCAATTTTATTGTATATTATTTAATCATCATTTATATTGCACTTGCACTTTGGAAAGCCCTCCAATAACTGGAATTTAAAAGTTCACTATGGTATCTGCTTAAGCTATTGCTACCATATCTGTAGTTTTTTTAAAGCCCTTACAGCAGTATATCATTATTCCACATAATATATCAATATAAGTACTTAAACATCATTATACAAATTATTACAATTATTTAAAATACAACTTTAAACTCTGTGTCCTAAAGTATTTCAACTGTAAGAGACCAGTGTATTATATAAGGTATGAGTTTTCCATTAGGTATATTTTCAATCTTTCCTTCATCTGTATCAGAAAAGGTCACTGTCTGGGATAATTATCACTTTCTCTCTTCTACCTGGTGAGATGGCTTGAATTCCCAAGACCTGCCCTTTTCAGCACTCCTTCCTGGATCTCAGGCCCCCATGCTAAGCATAATTTACTTGTTGACTTCATATGTTTATAGTGGCACAATGACCGTGTTGGGATTCATGCTGAATATATTCTAGTGCTGTTTCTGCCTGTATAAAAGAGCACTTGACCCTGCTGGCATTGTCAGACATTTAAATCAGTGCTTCCCAGGTGGGGTGAAGGTTTCTTTTCCATCCAGTTTCTGAAGTGTAAAGAACTTTATAGGGAGGACTTCCTGTGACCTCTGCTTCCCTGTACCATGTCAAGTAAGCAGAATTCCTGAAAACCACTTTCAGCTGTGAGTATCAAATGAGAACTGGGTCTTATATATAGCAAATGTCCATTAAATCTTACCAATGATGAAAATGATGTTTAATTTGCATGGATAGAAATCTTTTCAAATTTAACATGATTCATGTGTTGCTATTAATTCATGAAGCCATCTTATTAAACCTTTCTTTTGAATGTAAGGACATCTTTCATTTTATACCTTTTGAGTTGCTACTTCTGTACTTGTTTTATTTCCCATGATCAGCTAAAGCTAATTTGACAGGGACTTTGTCTCATTTATCTACCAAATGCTTAGAAAATTGATTTACATATCTAAAAAATGCTCAATAAATGTTGTTTTGACTTAGTAAGTGAAAGCCAGGGCATCTTTATAGCATAGCATACCCAGAGATTTAAGAAATGTAAACTATAAAAGGTGGACTTTAGAAATGTAACATGTGCTCATTGCATGCTTAAACAAGAATTATAATTATGAAACCATTATTATTTCAAGGTGGCAGGTTGTCTTCGTCAACATTCTTACTGCTATAATACAAAACAATCGACCACTCAACATAGAGGAAGGAAGATGTATTTGCTCATAGTCCCTGTGAGGCCAGGATCATTGGAGATCAGAAGGCAGAGAGAGGGAGAAAGCAAAGTTCTGCTATCACATCAAGGAGGCTGGAAGCAAACAAGTGAGGGAATTCAAAGACAAAAGCACAGGACCTAAGGCCACACCCCCAGGGACCCACTTTCTCCAGCCACACCCCACCTGCCCAGGTTACCAACCAGTAAATCCATTGCATCGATTTATCCACTGATGAGATTACAACCCTCATGACTTCATTACATCAGCTCTGAACATCAATACCTGAGCTCTTCAGAAGACATTCTACATCTAACCATAACACGGGTGGTTCTGGAGGCTCTGGTATAATCACTTTGACTAGTTCCCTATCACCAACATTGTCACTGGGGAGCTTAATCTGAACACACTCCCAAGAGCAGATGGCCTTCAGCTCCCTCCTGCAGGGGTTCAAGAGTCCATTTATAGCAACACAAAATAAATTGAGAGAGGTATGTTTAGGCAAAAGCAAAATGGTGTTTCCACACCTGTGAAAGTTACTTCCTATTAACGAATTTTAGTTCTTGTATATTATATCATGAACTCTGCATTACTTTGAAATTCTACAACTTTTTTCCCCTAGAAGGGAAAAATGACCTTCTTAATCCCCATGCCTAATCACTCCTGAGCATAACAGTTAAAAAAAATGTATAAAACTACTATCCTATTGGTCCCCTTCTTGCAGGTATCTTTTCCAGAAAGGAGAAAGAGAAGAAATAAAGTAGGGATTTTCTTAAAATTGTAACTTCTTTTGAAGTCGCAATTGAGAGTCTTAAATCGAATGACTTTTTTTCTCCCTTACCCAGGTTTCCTGCTATAAGTTATCTAAGGATCCTTTACTCCCAGCTATCAGTTTTAATAAAGTGGAGCAATCCAGAAAGCCAACAAAGGACATGTTGCTAGGCTCTGCCACAGCTTCTGTTTCAGCAGGGTGTTGAATGTTTAAAATGCTCTGGCTCCGGGTCTCCTGGATGTTGCTTCCAACTCTTCATTCCATCATACACCATACTTTGGTCTTGTTTTCCATTTGAGAGCTAGGTCAGTTCTACATACTGGCTTTAAACTCTATTTCCATTCAGACTCAGATCTGCTTGACTTTCTGTTTCTGGACCAAATCCCAAACAAAAATCTGTCTGGAGAGATCAGCAATTCAAATGGTTGAGGGCCTTTTTAATCAGTTGTGCTGTGTATCTGAGGTCTTTGTAGATTCTGTCACTATGAAACAAAATGCTGAAGCCCCATGTTTAAAAAGAACTCTCACTTTTAGCCATGTAATGCATGGAGATGGTATTTAAGGCCAAACAATGCTTGTAGATTATATTACAACAACCAGGGTTAATTTCCTAAGTCTTTTTTTCCTGAGGACATCTTTATCTCATCTTAATTAATGTAACACTGATTGTTTATTTTACTATGACTTTATAAATAGCATTGTTGGCAGAAACAAGCAGGAAACTATGGTGCCTTTTTTCTTATACAGTAGTGCCTCCTTATTTGGGGGGGATATACATTCTAAGACCCCAAGTGGATGGCTGAAGTTTCAGATAGTACTGAATCTTACATATACTATGTTTTCCTGTGATAAAGTTTAATTTATAAGTTAGGCAGAGTAAGCAATTAACCACTCAAATATCGCCAGGGGCTGTCCGCTTGTCCACGTGTCTACTGTGTCTTACGGCACACCCCATTCCCACCTCTACAGGGGTGATCCACAAAGTCTCAGACCCCAAGAGTATATTGCTTGCCATGAGAGTCCCTGTGGCTACGCTGGGTGGTCTCCCCGTGGGGTGGCTTGTTGACTTACGGTCTCCTTGAGCGCTGCTCTTAATATCTGGGGAGGGGGTGGGCTCAGCCACCCTGCCGCAGGTTCTGGTCAGACTTCTAGGCATTTGGGTCTCTGTCCAGCATGGAGCAAATTTCTGCTCGCTTTCATTGCTGATGATCTGCGGTTGCTGGATTTACAACAGTTTGCTGGCTTCTTTGTTGGTGGCCTGCAGAAGCCGCAATGCTGGTAGCCACTGGCGCGGTCTGACCAAGATGGCGCCACTGCTGTTTCTGCTGCCACTGCCATTTGGGCCTCTGTCCAGCGTGGAGTGCGTAGCTGCTCGCTTTCATTGCTTGTGGTCTGCGGTTGCTAGATTTACAACAGTTCACTGTCTTCTTTGTTGATGGGGTGCGGAAGCTGCGATGCTGGTAGCTGCCAGCATGGTCTGACCAAGATGGCCTAAAATATTGTTTTGTTAACTAATTATTTCTAGGTTTTGGGAGCAGGTACTGTGTTGGGTTGTCTGTTCCTTAGAAAAACATGCTAAATGTACAAGAAGTCCTCCATCTGCACCATAGTTAATGTCACACAACTTGAAGTGCTTTTCCTTTCTGTCTTGTTATTTTTAAATTGATATGCTCACAAGTATATATTATTCAAAGATATTTCTTTCTATCTCTCTAATCAACACATGTATTTATTGGAGGGGCAATAAATATGGGCTTTATTCGCTTAAAAGTACATTTAAGGAGCTCTCAGCTTATGTTATTAAATAGTCGTTCTTGAAGTTTTTTTATTTTGGCAGTACTGGGGATTGAACCCAGGGGCATTCTACCTCCAAGCTACACCCCCAGCCTATTTTTTTATTCTTTATTTTGAAACAGGGTCTCACTAAGTTGCGGAAGGCCTCACTAAGTAGCTGAGGTTGGCCGCAAACCCGGATCCTCCGGTCTCAGCCTCCCAAGTACTGGGATTACAAGTGTGCGCCACTACGCCTGGCTTAAAGTTTTTGATATTGTAACTCCTTTACACTCTTAAAATTTATCGAGGACCCTAGGAGGTACTTTAGAAAATTCTGGAAAGCACAAATATACATCAGCACACCATTCCATCAGCCCATAGAGTGATGATGTCATCATGTATTGCTTATCCTCTGGAAAACTCCCCAGTAACTGGAGACAATCAGTGGAAAAGTGAAACGATGGTTTAGTTTTGTTATAAAAATTCTTTTGTTGTTGCAGATATAAAAGGGTCTCCATGTCTGCAGGGCCCCTTCTGACCACACTTCAGGAACTGCTGTATAAAACACGAAGTGGGAATAACAAGAAGTAGTTGTAGAAGAAAGTTTGCAGTGTGAACAGGCATAGTGGTGCACAGTTGTAATCCCAGTACTTGGGAGGCTGAGCCAGGAGGATCACAGGTTCAATACCAGTCTCAGCAACTTAGTGAGGCCTTCTGCAACTTAGTGAGATCCTGTTTCAAAATAAAAAATAAAATAGGGCTGGGGATGTAGATCTGAGGTAGAATGCCCCTGGGTTTAATCCCCAGTACCACATACACACACACACACACACACACACACACACACACACACACACACTAATAATAATAATAATAACAATAATAATCATAATAATAATTTGCAGTGTGGTTTTACAAATGTTTTCTCTTTGATTTTCCCAATACTGTGAGATTATGATTCTATTCTTTCACAGTAAGTAAAACTTACATTCAGGGAAATTAAATGATTTGATTGGCTCAAGGGGGCTTCACTTGTAAAATTAAACTCAAATCTTCTATTTTCAAAGCCTGTGATTTTCTCCTTTGTAATATATTTCCCTTTGTACTTGGCAATCTAAAAATTTCCCCATAAAGCTAGTATAGTTGATTTAAATGTAGTTTCATCCCAGCCTCTGGAGCACACAGATTTGAATCAGAATTGGTCTCCATTTAAATTTCGAGTGTTCCTCTGATGTCTGATCTGGTCCTGGGTGACACCTGAAAGGTGAAGTTGGTACCAGGGTAACCCGATCATATGAGGAGTCTTTCTCAGAAGAATCCTGGATAGCTATACCTATCATCAACCTATAACTGTGCCACAAAATTTATCTGGACTCTTAGGAGAGGCTTGATAGACATACCTGGTTTGTAACCAAGCTACAATGCTCAGTCACTGCTTCCCTGCACAGACTTGCTAAGCCTTTTCTGGACTGAACCATTGCTCCCAGCTAGACTGAATTAGCCAACAGCCAGGAGCAAACATATCAAAAGCCATTTGCCTGGGAGCTGGCCCTAGTGTGTTGATCTCTTTGGAGGACTGTACTTTCTGTACTGTCTTTAAGCTTTGACCTTTGGGAAAATCAAAAATGACAGCCCCTGTACTCCCTGTAAATCAAAAGGGACAGGGTCAAAGACCATTCTTTTTCCCTCTTGCTGCTCAGAACTTTGATTCTTCAAGTATTAAACAGGAAGAAAATATGAATCATGGCTATCAGGGACACAGGTATCGCTGGATAAGAAACTATAAATAACAACGTTAAATGTTCTTTGCAAAGAGTGAAAAGGATGGCTAAATTTATAGAGATGGTCTAAAGAGCTCTGTGAGGATCTTTGCTCTACAGTAAAACTGATCTAGTTAGATGAGATAAAATGGCTACATTACTGAAATGGAAGATGGTAGTATTTTCTCAACCATGTCTTTCACTGTTTCACCTATCTACTAAAACTAAGGCAAAATAAATAGAACCATCACCACTACAAATCTCTCATGTGTTGTGTGGGAAGAGAAAATCCTTCTTTCTTCACTTGGCATTTAGCTGCTTTGACGGTCTCGTGCAAATACAAAGCTACCTATTCCAGTTGGTCTCCACCTCCCCATAATCACCCCTACCAACTTAAGCCAGGCTGGCTTAGAATTGCCTCACCCCATATATCTCCTTGTCTGCTTTTGCTCATGTGTCTCTCAGCTTAGAGTAGTTTCCCATTATTCCCTTTCTTCTCTTTTTCCTCTAACTTTTTAGTGTAGGGGCTGGCATACATTTTTCTCTAAAGATAATAAATGTTTTGGGCTTGGTAGGCCATAGGTCCCAGTTGCAACTACTCAGTTCCACTGTTGTAGAACTGAAGCAGCCATGTTCCAATAAAATTATCTAGATATTTTGTAATAATTAAAAGCACTGTAGTCTTCTGAGCCTTGTTCTAGAACATCTATTGTGATTAGTTATACTTAACAATGTATTGTCTTATCAATGTAAGTAATGTCTTATTTCATTTCTTTCATGTGTTTACCCAATACTTAAGCACCGAGGCTCTGAGTTTCATGAAGACATCTTTATCATCCTTTGAGTCCATCCATCAATCCCACTACATTAAAAGTGGCATGTGTTCCGACATTGAGATATTTGTGATTGACTTAAACAGCTTAATTTTTTAAAGGGTTTACAGTGAGGTTTTATTAAGAATTTTTTTTTTTTTTTTGCGGTACTGGGGATTGAACCCAGGGGCGTTCTACCTCCGCGCTACACCCCTGGCCCTATTTTTTATACTTTATTTTGAAACCGGGTCTCACGAAGTTGCGAAGGGCCTCACTAGGTAGAGAGAGAGAGAGAGAGACAGACAGGGAGAGAGAGAGAGAGAGACAGACAGGGAGAGAGAGA
>PVJS01014134.1:0-40900 GCA_004027185.1 Glis glis
GCACACACACATGCTCATGCACACACACACACACACACACACACATACACACACACACACACACACACACTCACACACACACACACTCACACACACAGAGCTGCAGAGACAGGAAGCTGCCAGATCATGCTGTCCTGTAGGCTGGTAAGCATTTCAGGCTTCATCCTAAGTGCATGGGAATCATTGAAACACCTCAGGCAGAGGAGAAGCGTAATTTATTTTAAAGATATTCTTCCTACTTTGTAGAAAATGAGTTGAAAAGGAGCGAGATTAAAAGGCAAAAGACCATTAAGGAGCTATCACAGTCACCTAGGTGTGAAATGATAGCAGCTGGCATGAAGAGTGCAGCAGACACACTCCTATCCTTCATCTTCAGCGGTCCCAGGCCCGGCTGACAGGGGCAGAGCACAAGGAATTCGAAGATGTGGCTTCAGGCACATTAGATCAGTCTGCTAACTTTTGGTCAAAGCAGCCATAGTAAAACATGAGAATTTCCTCATCTAAAAATCAAACTCATTATACTTCATAATAGTCAGGGATGTTCACCAGTCCATCATTCTTCATATTATACAGTGCAACTGAGGAATACAACTTCTAAGATGCCCCTGCCTCTTAGATTCACTCTTTTGTGTCATACCCTCCCATTGAGTGTGAGCTGGATTTAGTATTTCTCTTCCAATGAACAGAACATGAGAGATAGACTGGGCTTCCCTTCAGATATTAGATCCCAGGAAGACCCAGGGAAGCCAGCTGCCCTGGTGTAAATGGCTGTAGGAAGAGGCCACATGGAGCATACCTAACCCCCAGCCAGCAGCCAGCAGGGCCCCAAAGCCCCAAAGCCCTGGAGTGAGCTTACAAAGAGAACCTCCCAGCTAAGTCTTGATGTGACTGCAGCCTGGAGAGACCCTGAGTAGCAAGCACCAGATGACCCATGCCCAGAGTCCTTACCCACAGGATCCGTGAAATAATAAACGTGTGTTGCTATAAACAGCTAAGTTTGGGGCAATTTGTTGCACAGCATGAATATCAAATACAGCAACATTCTGAAGTGTCAGGTGCATTTTTTATTGCCTCTACAAGCAGTCTTGGTGTTCGTCCCCGTCTTTCAGCACTTCATGAGCAGGTCCATTCCTATCAGGACAGTAGTCACCAGCATCAAGGCCGAGCAGGGCTGGAGACTTTGGTAACAGATCTCTAGGAACCTTAGGGGCCAATGTCCAACCTTCTCAGGGATAAGCAAGTGAAGGTTCAGACAGAAGCCTTTGGTATTCAGCTCGCTGGTTTTAGTGTAGGGACAATGTCTTCGACCTTCTAATTTCCAAGTTTATTTAGCCCTTTAGTTCTCTTAGAGTAATGAGCTGGAATCTCTGGCCAGAAGTGTCTAGGTGATATTGAGAGTTTTGGCACTGTATTAATTTCCTATTTCTCCTATAACAAACATCACAAACTTAGTGATTTAAAATAACACAAATTTAATATCCTACAGTTCTTGAGATCAGAGATCTGAAATGAGCTTCGCTGGACCAAAGCCAAGGTGTTGATAGATCTGAATTCCTTTCTGGAAGCACTAGGGGAGAAGCAGTTTCCAGCTTTTTAAGACTGTCTGCATTTCTTGTGTTTTGATTCCTTCTTCTATCTTCAAAGTCAACAATGGCTGGTGAACTCTTTCCCACATCGAAACACTCTAATACCCTGTCTTCTGCCTCTCTCTTCACCATGTAGGAACTCATGTGTTTTCAATGGACCCATCTAGATAAGATGGATCCTGTGCTGATCCATCTTAAAGTCAGCTAACTAGCATTCTTAGATCTACATATGGTATTAATTCCACCTTGTCATTTAAGGACACCTATCAACAGCGTCATCGTATTAGGATGTGGATATCTTTGGGAGAGGAAGAGAAAGGAATTATTCCGCCTACCATAGGGTATGTCCCTTCTGCTTCCCTTGGCACCTGCTGAAGTGTTATAGCAACATCGTTGACCCTATACATGCTCCCCCTTCTCTCCCTTTAGAGGGGAATCTTCAATGTGCCTCTCCAGGCTCCCCCACCGGAATTTCCAACCTCAGGTACTTGGCCAACAGGTGGTGACTGATTCAAAGGGATTTTTGTGAAGACTGAGACCAGTGGTTGGAAATTTAAATGCATGCTAGCATATGCCTGGGCCTAGCCTGTCAGCTGGCAGTTAATGGTGCTCAGAGTGGAGGTGGCTGGCTACAAATCCTGGCATCCCAAGGAGGCATCTTCTCTTCATATTCTGTGGGGTCTTTGTTAGCAGTTGAAGCTCACTGGGCTTGCAAGATGAAGTAGAAGATGGAAAAGGGAGAACAAAAATGTCTTGGTTCAGGTGCATAATTCATGAAGCCTGAATATTAATGATCCTGTCTTCTAAAGTCAGGCAAATGAAATATGCAGAGGAAGATAAACTTGGAAGCCCAGAAACTTCAGGTATTTTAGACTTAGTTCCCCTGAGGGCAGAGCTATAAAAGGATAGCCAGATTTGTATAGCAAATTAGAACTTGCTAAGAGCTTTTACATTTATTAACTTACATTATGCTCACAATAACCCTATGAAGTTGGTGAGACAGGAAAGAGCTCCCACTTTATGAATGAGGAAAGTGAGGCTCCACCAAAGTCACAGAGCTTTCTAGAGGCAGAGCTGGAGCTGGAATTCAGGTGACATGAATCCGAAGCCCACCGTCCATGCACAGCCTCACTGTACTATGTTAGTTTTTGCATGATGTAATTAAGAGGACACACACAAGTCATCTTAAGGAAACAACAAGTAAAAGCCATTGTGCTGAGAACATTTTATAATTTCCTTGTCTTGAAAAATTTCTGAGCTTATAAAATGAGATATAAGTAGGGCTTATCATATATGTTTCTTGGATGATGATGTTCAAAGAAAATTCAACACAGTGCCTTTTAGTTAAGATGGCTTTCCAGGAAAAATAACCTGTGTTTACTTATCCATTCATTTAGTCATTCAACAAATATTTATGGAGCTTCTACTATATCCTACATACCTTTTGAGAACACTGGGGTTACAATAGTGAACAAGAGATAAAGATACTTCTCTCTTACCTTTAGAGCAGGGGTTAATAATAAACAAGTTAGACTATTATTAGTAAGGTGGAGATAAGTAAGGCAGGGTAAGGGGAAGTGGAATACTGAGAGAGTCAAGAACATTCTTTGGCAGGAGGAGGTACGTGATGTATGTAGAGGGAGGGAGTGAAGTGCCAGGAGGTCACTATGAGTGAGCCACATTCGGGAAGAGTGCTCCACACATGGAAAATTGGGAAGTAGCAAATTCAAAGTTGTGTTCAGCAACTCAACATATTGGCTTGCATTCTGGGAATGTTCAGTTAAGACTCAGATTCAATGCACCATGTGCTTCCTCCTAACCACCCTGCTAATTTCACTCCCCAAGCTTCTGCAATAGGAAGCATGTTCCAACATAAGGCTCCCAGTAAAGGTAGAACTACCCATTTTGCTCCAGAGCACTGACCTTTCACCAGGAAGCCAGCTCTCTGAGCTCTTTATCAAACCCACATCTCGTCTGAGTTTGGGGTCACCTGAAACCATGTCCTTATCACAGCAGCATTGCATCTAATCAAGTGTTTATTTAATTCAACAAATATTTATTGAGCATCTGCTATGTGCTGGCACAGTTCCAAGCACTGGCTAGACCGTTATTTACCCATCTCTTGTTTATGGGTAGCTCCTGGAGGGTTAACAACTTCTTATGGTTATAACCAGCCCTAGGGTTTCCTTAATCTCAAGCTCTTAGTCATATATTTAAAAGCAATTTGGTGAATTAATCAAACTGACTCAATGCCTTTCTTACTCTTCATTCTCCCATATCTTGTCATAAAATAATAAGTCCCTTATGTTTTACCTCACTAATGTTCAGAAGTCTGTCGCGTAAATTATATTACTAGGAATAAGGAGACTTAAACGTATTCATTCATTTTGGTTCAGCAATTGGAGTTTTAGAAAATTATTCCAAGTAGATACAAATAATCTAGTCAAATAATTGAATGTAAAGGTACTCCTTGCACTATTATTTATATTAATCAAAATTGGATGCAGTCATATGTCAAGCAAGACAATAAAAATCATATAAGTATCTTTTCCTTTTGTACATCCTCCTCTTCTTCCTCTAAGGGATGGGTATTTGAAAATCTCCCATATGCTGAAGATATAATCTCTGTAGGGTCTGACTTACTGGGAGATTATGTGTTGGACAACCTTTTACCTTGGGTGGACTCTGGGTTTTGTTATCAGTCTGTGAGCCTATAAAAACTTACTCTTTAGTTTCACAGAGACCAGAAAATGTCTGCCCTTCAGGCACAAGGCAGCTTTAGTGCTGTGTTTGAACCTCTAGGTCCTTGTCATGAGGACTTCTTTGCGAGCTCAAAGAAATATTTAAAAAGAAACAAGATGTTTTATGCAACACCGACAGTTGTTTTCAGTAGGAGGGTTGGAAAGGAAGGGGTGTTGGGAAGAGGCTTCTGTTTGCCAGAAACAGAAGTCCCTCGTTTAATAAGGAAAGTAATTTAAACACAAACCTGAATTTGCCTGCCTCCAAGGACCCTTAGCCATTCTAATTATATAGCTTCTGAACCATATTACATCTAGTAACGTAGATGGTAGTGATGGTTCCGCTCTGTTTCAATTTCAGCAGACAAAAAAATGGGTGCTACATTTAGTACCAAGAACTTATATGATTTTCTGCATGACTTAGCTCCAGCATTCAACTTTGTTCCTGCTCATTCCAAAGCAGAGAGAGCAGCTGAACCCCGTGGCAGGTGCGTAGCAGAGAACCAGTTCAAGGAAGGATCAAGATCTGCTTCCTGGAGTGTTGTTTTGCCCCTGTTAGTGAAAGTGATTAAGAAGTCCATCTTCCTGCTCCAGTCACCTCTGACCTTTCTTCCCTCCCTAGTCAAGGTGGGAGGAATTACTCTCAGAATCCAAGAAGGAAGCAAGTTAAGATTAATGGTCTGTCACACATTTATACAAAATCTCTTTTTCCTTTTCCTCTTCAGTGAGATACTCAAATGCACTATGAGGTGTAATATGAAAACCACAACCACTAAACCTTTTACTTGTGTTTCTTCAGGCTTCATCTAAAGAAGAGAGCAACTTGCGCTTGATATCTTCTAAGAGTATTGCCATGGAAAAAATAAAACTAAAGGAAAATTGTTCCAGCTGCATATTTATTTACACAAGAGGGAACTGGAATTTCATACAGTCCTGAACAGAAAAAGAGCCCTTCAAATGCATATGCTGAGTCACTGATTCATTCACCTCCTTGCCCAAATATCCACTTCTCTATATGTCCACCACATAAATCTTTCATTAATCTTTCACCTATGGAATGATTCTTCCCTTGACCCATTGACCTGCCCATCCTTCAGTCCATTCATCAAACCATAATTCCATCTATCAACATATCTTCTTCTATCTATCCACCTACCCATCTACCTACCTATCAGTTCATTTCTATTTAAACTTATACCCACCCATTGGTCCATATATCTATAAATCAATTTCTCAATCTATCTATCAACCTATTCAGAAGACATTTTTGGCTCCTAATAGGTACCAGACACTGAATTGATTTATATATGAATACAAAGATAAGTACCACTGCAATACAACATAAAATGTGGCAAGTACTTCTGTGTGGAAAAGTCTTCCAGAGAATCTGAGGCTGGAGCAGTTAGTGATTAATAGGGAAGATAAAGAGAATGGAGAGAAATAACATTTGATTTATCACATTACATGCAAATTTTGACAGATGGAAATTGGGTGAGAAGAGTTAGGATTTCTGGGGAACAGAGGGTTTTGAGAGGTCTTCTTCCAGTATCTTTCCTTTTTTATTGGTACTGGGTATTGAACTAAGGGACATTCTACCTCTGAGCTGTACCCCAGTCCTTTTTATTTTTCAATTTGAAACAGGGTTTCACTACGTTGCTGAGGCTGCCCTTGAACCTGCGATCCTTCTGTCTCAGCCTCCCAAGGACTGGGATTACAGGTGTGGTCACCACACCTGGTTTCTTTCAATTGCTTGAGAGGCCCTATATTCTTCCAAGCTATAGCCAGAAAGTCTTCTTTGACTTAAGCTAATTTGTGCTGCCTTTCTATCACTCAGACTAACAGAGTATGCCTCTCAACAAAACCTGAATCTCCCTCTCCCGTGATGAGTAGTAATGTCATCTAGAGGTTAGGTACTTGAATCCTACAACAGACAGAGCTTGGTTAAGGGTAATAATAATTGCCTCACAAGGTCTTCAGGTATCGTTTAAAAGCATTTGCATTAAGAAGGTGCTCATTAAATGGCTCTTAGAATTATTATGCTTTAATTTTTCTGTAAGATTTTCAGTAAGAAGTCATGTAGCCTTTGGAAAAGCCTAAATTATCTCTGATTCCATCTGTTGTGTATCCCTAGCTGTAACCACTAGTGTGCCCATTTATTAACTTATTAAGTTACTCAACAAACCTATAATTAATGTCTGACATCTTACGTCAGATACTATGCTGTGCATTTTACATATGCCATCCTTTAATTTCAACTCTAACAGAGCAGTATTGTTATCCTATTCTAAGGATAAAGAAATTGAAGCTCAAGGAGATACCTAAAGTCAAATGATTAGTAAGAAATGGAGCTGGGATTCAAACCCACATTTATTTAATAGCAAAGGTAATGATACCTACTATTTAATAGCCACTTACATGCAAGACCTATGGTAAACCTTTCCCATGCCTTATTTTAGCCTCCACAACCAATAATATCCAAATCATAGATTTGTAAGGGTGAGAGAAGGGTGGGTGTTAAAAATTATAGATTTGGATATTATTACTTCCATGTTAAAGGTAAAAAACTGAGAGGGGCTTATTAGAATGCTGTTCACAGCCAGGTACAGTGGTGCATGCCTGTAATCCCAGTACTTGGAAGGCTGAAACAGAAGGATTGCAAGTTCGAGACCAGTGTGCACTAATGTAACAAGACCCTATTTCAAAGTTTAAAAAATAAAATAAAATTGGGGTGGGGGTGTAACTCAGAGGTAAACTGTCTCCAGCACCACACACACACACACACACACACACATACACACTGTTCACAATGTGCCTGTTAGTGCTAAAACAGGCCCTTTTTGTACACGGCAGAGAAGAACCTGGATATAGAGGTGAGAAATCAACAAGTCAAAAAAATAAATGGCAAGAAGGCATTTTTACAAGAGGTAAACCAAGAGGAAAATAAAAACTGCCTCTTTCTGATCTTGTACCTTTGCTTTCTGCAAAGCATGAAGCCCAGGGCTTCTTGGACTGAGGGTGAGAGAAGGGTGGGTGTTCAAATCAACAGCTGTCAATGGTTCTAGCAAAATGGGAAGTGGAATGGTGGAGTCACGCAGTTGAACTAGCCTTGGCACTGCCTTCGGAATGCCAGGGCTTTGAGTCCCAGTTTTACCACTTACTGCCTGTGTGACCTCAGACAAATGAACTCAGCATTCTGAGCCCTGATTTCCTCATCTTCCAAATGGGGGACAACAGTATATACCTCATAGGAATGTTGTGATAATGATAGGCATGTACCCCGGGCACGATAGCTATTCAATCAATATTAGTGTCGTTCCCTCAGCACTAAAGGAAACAAGAAAAAGCAAAGATAGCCATGTAGTGGTGCAAAGGGAAGGCATAAAACCGAAGGCACCCATGTGGGTAGGGAAGGCGGCAAGTGGTTTCCTGTGACCTTCATATAGTCTTTAAGTATATTTTCTAAATGTTATTGGAATATTTCCTGTAGCTCTGACTGTGTTTGGGGTTGGGATATTAAGCATTTTTGATTCTTCACTATAGCTCATCAAGCTCTTCTATGAGTAGATAATAAACTGAGCTACACTTGCAAGGGTGTTGCCATGTAAGGAACACGGTGCTAGCCACTCGAAGGTGACATGGAAGGCAGCAGATGTGCAGAATGCTGTGGTCATAACTCTCTACACCTGGGAGCCCGGAGCTCAGAAAAGACACCTGATAGGGAGGCTGATGAGGAGCCCCACAGTGCGCTTTCTGACTTCATCAGCTCCGTTAGTGACTGCCTTCTCTCTCTGACTCACTCACCGTATCTTCTCCCACAAAACGAGGAGTTAGATGAGCTGACTTTGATTGTTCCTTTCTGTTCTAACATTGTGTGACCTGATTGACAAATTGCACTGAAATTCAGGATTCTTCCACTACCCTTCTTATTGGCCATCTACTGAAGTAGTCAGGAGACAAGGTAGGCTCCCCTCATCTCCTACCCCAACACCTGCTCCTAAGGGCACACTTGATTTATTGGATTCCCTGTCAACCATCTCCGGAGCTTTTCTCCTCACCTCTCACCATCCATGCACACAGCACTCTCTCATGTCTGATGACCAGAAGTGGAAGATTCTGAGGTAGCAGAGCCCTGTGATGCCACCAAGTAAATACTTGATGAAGACCTGCTTGCTTGAGCCATTTGACATTTATGGGACTGTTAAGGAATGAGAAATAAACTTCTGTTTTGTTAAACAATGGTGTGTGTGTGTGTGTGTGTGTGTGTGTGTGTGTGTGTGTATTTGTGCTGGGTATTGAACCCAGGGGCATTCTACTTCTGAGCTACCCAACCCTATTTTATTTTGAAACAGGGTTCTGATTAGTTGCTGACAGTCTTGATAGTCTTGCTAAGTTGCTGAGTCTTGGCCTCATACCTGCAATCCTCTTCTCTCAGCCTCCCAAGTACTGGGATTACAGGTGTACACCACCATGCCTGACTGGGATTTATTTTGACTTTGATTATTTGGGCAACTGGTATTAAATATCCTGATTAATTAAAGCACCTAGAACATGCCAGCTTATGCCCAATATATTTTAGAAAATCAGAAGTCTTAAGAGGCTGTTTGCACACTACCAGCAATGACCTATAAGATATGCATTCTCTCTCTTTCTCCCCTCTCTCTTCTTTGTCCTCTTCTTTATTTTCTTCCATGTCCTTCTTCCTTCTCCTCCTTCTCTCTTTATCTTCTGAGAGTCTAAACCTCATTGACAATGATTTTTCTAACTCACTGGCCCTAAGCACAGATGTTCCTGACAATGGTTTCCCTCTGTAGCCTGATCATATCTAGTGGTTATTTGGTTAAAATGATATGCTGTTTCCTCATTAATTTGTCTGGCTCTTTAAGCACAGGTTGGATACCTTGCAAATCGGTATCTCATGCCAGCGTCAAATGCATTGCCGGGCATCTTCTGGGTACCTGGAATCTCCTGTTCTACATCCTTTCTTGGGGTCAGCATGTCTAAACTCTGACCTCTCCTACTTTTCCCTTATGAGGGAATTATCATTGTCCATGGAAACAAAGCAGATCTCATCCAATGCCTGCCTGACCAGGCTTCACAGAAGAGCTGCTGATTGGAAGGGAGGTTTCAAAGGTTCCAGATGTGTATTCCAGCTGTCCTCCAGCAAGGCTGGAGTTTTAAGGCCCGAGGGTAGTTTTATGTCACTACTTCCCCATCTGTCCACTCACTACTGACCATCATGCTCATATTCCTTCCCTAGCACCATTCCTTGAAAGCTTTCTTTCCCTTCTCCTTTTCCCAAACTCCTCCCCAGTTTGAGCAGAAGCAAGGGAAAGGAAAGCCCTTGTTATTTCAAATGGGGCTTGACGCAGCTTCTCAAAGAGCATAAAATCAAACCATTTTCACAGGCAATCACACCTGGGCAGTTAAAACAAACCAAGAACTCAATTATAGCCCATTACTGTCAAATCCAGTGCTCTTCATCCTGCCACATCCCTTAGCCTCTGGAAAAAGGGGTGAGGAAGAAAAAAAAGGGCACCCCTTCTTCATCCTGCTAGTAGGCTGTGCCCACTTCTCTCATGAATCCAAGTGGGAAAGATAAGCAAATGATTCTCCTGCTATTTAAACAGCTGGAAAGTAAATGATGGTGTAGACAGTCCTATGCAAAGACCTTTCAGCATTTGATTAGGAGCATGGGTCAAAAAACATGTTTACAGTGTGTGTGTGTGTGTGTGTGTGTGTGTGTGTGTGTGTGTGTGTAAGAAAGAGAGAGAGAGAGAGAAAGAGAGAGAGATCTTCTCTACAACCACATAAGTGTATACAGACCATTTACTGATATTTATAGTGAAATTAAATGAGGAAAATGAGAACCTGATTTCTTTTTTCTCTTTTTTCATAATTTATTGGTGCATTACAATTATACAACATATTGAGGTTCCATGTGTTACAAACATACATATGCACAGCTCTTTGCATATTTCCCTCCACATCTCACTCTGCTCCACCTTCCTCCCTTGGTATCTTTCCTAAAAAACTGAAGTCAGAATATTATAATGATACATTCATACCCATGTTTATAGCAGCACAATTCACAGTAGCCAAATTATGGAACCAACCCATATGTCCATCAACAGATTAATGGTAAAAGAAAATGTGATATATACACACAATGGAGTTTTACTCAGCCATAAAGAATAACAAAATTATGTCATTTACAGGAAAATGGATGGAACTGGAGAATATTATGCTAAGTGAGATTAGTCAGTCTCAGAAAGCCAAGGGTTGTGTGTTTTCTTTCATTTTTGGAAGCTAGAGGGAAAATAGGAAACATAAGGGACTTTAAATAATGCAGAGATACATCAGTAGAGTAGTTGAAGAGGGTTAGGAGTGAGAGTTAGGGAAGAAAAGAAGGAGAACTGGGGAAAGAAACAGTTAAAATAATAAGAGGACCCAATTTCACATGGGCATCCTGACCATATCAACTTAGTGCCTCTTCTATAAAATGTAAATAATAATACCACATACCAGATGTTATAAAGACCAAACATCATAAGACCTACGTAAGTTACTCTCTCATTATCTATCTAGCTACTCACCACTTTTAAAATTTACATATGAAGGAAGTTTGGTGTGAATGAGACAGGCCTTGTTAATAGAATGGTACAGTGAACAATGGAGATTCCTCCAGATTAATTTAGGACATGAGTATGTTCTGAACTTCTGTTCTATGTTCCATAGAAATTACAGATAAAAATATTTGGTATTGTAAGAACATACCTCCATTCAAAGAATAAAAATAAATAGATGTTGAGAGAACCCAGAGGGGTAAGCTTCAAGTGTCATGATCTGTGGACAGTAGGACCAAATATGGGTAGTTGGGGACTCCATTCCCAGAGGAAGATGAGGAGCAAGTATCCTCCATGCATGGAAAGGACTGTATCTTTGTCCCCACATGAAGCCAGAGTCCTGAATGGCTCATGAATTGATGTCTTAATGGCTCTACCATCCCACCTCATACTGTCACCAGGACTTTTCCAGCAAGATAGAAACTGGACCAGCAAGGTGGAAACAGGTCCCTTGTGAGCCTAGCAAGGATTGTACAATATGGAAAAGGTAGGCATCTTCTTACAAACCAGTTCTGTGCACTTTTCAGTTTGAACATAACCTCTCTGTTTAAAGAAAATCTAGAATATCTTCTTCATCTCTGTATCATTCCTGTGAGAGCTAATAGTGAAGGAATAACGATAATATTAGTCATTCATTAATTCATCATTGATCTTCTATCACAGCCAGATACACTGCTAGGAAAAAACACAGTCATAGAAGTTCCAATCGTTCTGGTTAATAATAATAATGACACAGCAAAGTATTCATGCTTAACAACCTACTTGAATCCCATAGCAACCTGGTAAAGAAGAGTTAGTCTACATAACTAACAAATAAGGAAATAGGCCCTGCAAGATGAAGTAGCTTCCCCCAAGTCACCCCGTTAGGAAGCTGTGGGCAGAGGCTAGAATCCAAGTCTTCTGATGTCTTGTTAGAATCAAGAAGGATTCCCCTGCAAAACACATGAGCTTAGTGTGGAGTGCATAAGGACTGTGGGGTTTCCTAGAGATGGCAGGACCCATGTGGGCATGGAAGAGGAAAAGCTTTGGAAGAATGAAACTTTTCCAACTGGAGGGAAAGTGAGAAGGGAGTTCACAAGAAATGATAGGTAAGGAGAGAGATATTACTCCATACACTCTAATATGGCTATAATTTTTTTAAAGTAAAATTACCAGTGTTGGCTAAGATGTGAAGAATTGGAACACTTGTACATTGCTTGCTAATATTAATGCTGTAATGGACAATAGTCTGGTGATTCCTCAAAATATTGAACATATAATTACCATGTGATCTAGTAATCTCACTCCTAGGAATTCTACCCCAAAGAATTGAAAACAGGATCTCAAACAAGTATTGGTACATGCATAATTATAACACCATAATTCATACCAGTCAAAAAGTAGAAACACCCACACATCTTCAATGGATGAATGGATAATCAAATTGTGACATATATATATATATATATATATATATGTGTGTGTGTGTGTGTGTGTGTGTGTGTGACAATTATATATATATATATATATATATATATATATATATATGTATATATGTAATGGAATATTATTTTGGCATAAAAAGGAATAAATTACTGATACATGTTGAAATGTGAATGCATGAACTCAAAGATATTATGCTAAGTGAACAAGGCTTCTCTTGGTGGAGAAAAACGAAATAAAAAACAAAAAGCCACATATTATATGACTCCATTTATATAAAATATCCAATATAAGAAGTTCCAAAAGTAGAAAGCAGATTGGTAGTTGTCAGAAGCCTTGGGGTGAGGAAAATTGGAATGACTGCTTGATGACTGGATTTCCTTTTGGAGTAATGAAAATATTTTAGAAATAGAGGCAGTGTTAGTACAACATTGCGAGTATACTAAATGGTTAATTTATGTTATATTAATTTTGCCTCAATAAAAAGAAAAATAGAGTAAGAACAAGAAAATCCCAACCACTTTGGTCAAAAAGCAATCTTCTCGCTTTGCTATGGGGTGTGTTGGTCAGATTTTCATGACTGACAAAACACCTTTGACAAGAACAACTTTGAACAAGAACAGTTTGGGCTCATGGTCTCTGTCCATGGTCTGCCAGCTTCGTTGCTTTGGGGCTGAGGTGAGGCAGAACATGGAAGAAGGTGTGACAGAGGAAAGCTGAGATCATGGCATCTTGGAAGCAGAGAGAGAGGAAGGGGATGGGGATGAGGAGAAGATAAACCCTTCCCAGGCATGTCCCCCAGTGACCTGATCCCTCCAACCAGTGATGAGGCCCAAGCCCTCATGATCCAATCATTGCCTAAGTGCCCTATCTCTGGACCTTGATGAGCTGGGGGCCATACTCTCAACATGAGACTTTGGGGGACATTCTAGTTCCAAACCATAAGGCGGGACTTCTCTCAATTCATTCTGATGATGGAACCAGCACCAAAATTGGACTATCAATGCCAAGAAGAATGTAAGTTAAGTGCAAACGACTTCAAGAATAACCATTAACAAATTAAAATAACAAAACTCTTTAAAATTCTTTTGGATTTCTTTCTGACCAATAATGACATTTAGCCAGCTCCCTATTCCCTTCCTAATACTTAGTTTCTAAACTATAATCTAAAATGATAAATTTCTTTATTCACAGAATTACTACTGGCACAGGTTGGGGGTGGGCAGGAGTGATTTAGGAAGGAGAGTCAGAATGGCAGAAGTATAGATACTGTCCACGAAGAGGGGCTGGGTCAGAAGACATGGTGAAGAGAAGCTGAAACAACTGTGTACACAGCTCCACTCTCTGATGGAAAGTAAACTTCTCTCAGACCAAGGGGCATGTCTTATTCATCACCAACAGAACCCATTATAGAATCTAATTTATAGTGGGCACTCAGTAAATATTTGTTTAATAAATAAACTATAAAGTAAAATACATGTGGGCTTCACCCTGCTGGCCTAACTCATGAATCATCACACTTGGGAAAGGGCAATGCTAGTCTCTAATTGAGTTCTTTTGTTCATTCCATCCACTTCTCCGCTCATCCATCCATCCATCCATCCACCCACTCACCCACCTACCCATCCATTCTCCTTCCTTTCAAAGTTCAACAAGCTTATATTAATTGCTGACTCTATGCCAGCCACTATTCTGGGAGCTGTGGCTAAAGATATGAATAATACACAGTGTCTGCCCTGCAGGGAAATTAGGGGCAGAGTAAGGTGGTGCTGGAGAGAGAGGTAGTGGCTGGGCAGTGTAGGTCTCAGAGAAGTACCAAGAGAAGCCCGTCAGGTGGCGTGGTGTTTTGGACTGGCCGTTCACAGATGGAGCCTTGTTATTATGACAGGTGACATGGGTGAAAATCAGGGAGACGTCATCCTGAAATAAGCCCAAGGGACAAGGACGGAGTTAGAAAAGGGAGATAAAGTCAAGAAGACCAAAATGCAGGTGAGTCCAGGAACAAAGTAGGGAGTAAATATTATGGCGGTGTTGCAAGGTAGTGTCCCAATTAAGACCAATCAGACCACCAAAGGTATTAAATGAGAGTCTTTATTACTGGCCAGTAAGACCACACAGGCATGAGAGCCAAGTGCAGTACTTGACTGCCCTCCAGCATTTTCTTATATAGGGTAAGATACAATACAAGCTCAGGGTGAAACTGAGGTTCCCATGGCAGGTTTCCATAGCAGGGGGTGGGAAGCCCCTATGGTTCCCATAATATTCAGGTACGCCAAGCAAGCCAAGCATAACGAAAGTACAGAAGCAAGAATAGGCAGTTAGCAAGATAACAATAACACAATGAGTTACAATATGTTGTTACGACAACCCATTAACTATCCTGCCAATGTCCTGGTTTAATTTTTTTCAAGGCCAACTTCCCTGTTTTAGGGCCAGGTTTGAGGTCATTCTGAGTAACACGTATGGAGTCACTCTAGCTAACAAGTTACTCTGACTAACAAGCTCTAACTATGCATCATCACAGGGGGGAAAATCAGAATCATGTAACCTCCCTGATACTGCGATTTCAGCACCCTGAGGCTCCATGCGGGCACCCAGCTAAGCCACACTATAGCAGGCAGACCTGTGAGATTAGCAGCTGATGTTTTGAGCTGCGAAATTCCTGCTATTTTGTTAGGGTAGCAGAAGAAAGCTAATGGACTGCCTGTAACAAGAATTTGTCTCGCATAAGGTGAAAACAGTGATCTCTTGCAGAGCAGAAACTATTATTTCTGTTGCTGTTGTTATTGTTGTTATTGTTATTCTTGAAGTTAAGAGCACAGACTCTGGAGTTAGACCACCTGGGTTCAAATCTTGCCTTTTACCTGTACCACTCGGTGATATCGAGTCAATCTTTTAATCATTCTGTGTATGCTCTTCAATAAAAATTTGTACACCACCTTATAGGGGTGTTTTAAGGAGTAAATGAGTTGACATTTGCAACCTGCAAGAGAGTAAATACGGAAGCATTTGACTTCGTTGTGATGTTCCTGGAACACAGGAGCAGCATTTGATCAAGGGTAGATTTTCTCCTCAGATTGGATTAGTGGTTTGACTACTGGAACCCTTCTTTGGGGCTAAGACACTAGTTTCCTGCATACAGGAAAAGTTGGCTGAGTGGAGCTACCTCACTTGAGGTTACACCTCCCTGGGGTTAACCTGAATCCAGTGACTTGTCATTGCTTGGGCCCAGGACCTGAGTCCTTGCCAAGAAGAACATGTTGAAGGGCCAACCCAGCTCGGCAGTCCTCCTGGGGCTGGCCAAGCTCTCTGTTGCAATGCCACTGCGGTTCAGCCTCTCCCTCTGTCCCATCCAGGCTCCTTGGCTCTCTCAGAGGTATTGCTCCTGAGATCCGTCCTCATAAACCTCCTGCATGTGAATCTCTGTAAGTGTGTTTCCCAGCGACCCTATGTAACACACTTGTCCTTCTCAGTCTTCCTTTTATTACTTCTATTCTTCTTCATATAACTATTTACAGAATATGTGCTTTGTGCTACAACACTGTTTTGAGTATTTTTCTTGGTAGGGTAGGGGTACTGGGGATTGAACACAGAGGCATTCTACCTCTGAGCTACACCCCCAGCCCTTTTTATTTTGAAACAGGGTTTCTCTAAGTTGCTCAAGGTCTCACTGAATTGCCAAGGCTGGCCTTGAACCTGCAATCCTCCTGTCTCAGCCTCCTGAGTACTGGGATTACAGGGGTGTGCCACCATGTCTGGCTATCCCAAGAATTTTACAAGGCACTTCAGACCCGTTCAGTGATACATCAAGGTAGGTTGAGCTACTGAGTAGTTACAAACCTGCCCTGTATCAGAGAGCTGGCAAGACACAAAACACAAAGCCAGGATTAGGACCCAGGTACAGAGGAGAATTCAAAACCTGTGGACTAGTGATAATTGGATTTAATTGAATACATTGTCCTCGTATCAGACCCATGGGACACGAACCCCCTTTTCACTTGGCGTCGAGTTGTTGTTCCTCTGGGAAATGAGCCCTGACCTACTTTTTCTGCCTTAGAGGGCTTTTTCTCATCTCAACCTCAATTCCTGTTTGGCACCAGAATTCTTTAACCCCCTAAATGGGAGCAGTCAGTGGGCCTTGTACCCAGGACCCCACCCATTCTGAAGGAGGGTCAACTCCTGGGGCCCATGTGAAATTTTCTCTTTAAGAGCAGTATGTGATAATCTTTGAGCACCAGAGCCCCTCATCTCAGGACCAAGGACCCCTCACATATCGACCCACACAGTCCCATCATGTGAGGAGTCTGAGGAGTCCCTTTGGCTGGTCCAGTCAGGGAATGGCCAGTCACCAGGATCACCCTTGTCCCCAGTGACAGTAAATACAGTCCACAAGTTTATACCCACATAATCTCTAGACAGGAAGCTCTAACCTTAAAGACATTGTCCTGCACTTCAGACGAGCTAATATTGGAGAAAGCTCTAGGCTCAAGCATATGCATCGCAGCATTGTTTATAGAAGCCAAAGAACAACAAGGAAGCCATTTAAATATGCAACAAAGAGAGAACAGCTAAATGTGAGCAGATAGTATTCTGTCATAAAAATCATGTTTCCAAGTAATATTTAATGGCCTGGAAAATAGCCCAAAATATATTAAGTCAAAAGAATAGAAACAGTAAACACTTTCATTGAATTTTATCACTAATTCTTAATACAGTGTAATAATAGAAAAAATAGGACTAGAATAAATTACACCAAAATGCTCATAATGGTTATTTTAAAGAATGCATAATTGTATGTTTTGTTTTCATCATCTCCCCTATATATTATACTGTTTTCAATTTTGTGCAAACAGTGGGAACCCCTTCGACTACCAAGAAAAACAGCTATTGGAAAAGATACTGTAAATATCTATTTTTTGAAAGTACGTTTTATGGTGGAAAATAGTATACATTTGGGATCTTATTATCTAACAGCAGAATTCAGGGGGGTAATGAGCATTTCTTGTTTTGTTTTTTTTGTTTTTAAATTTGAAACCTGTTCAATGTGTCTGATATGTTTTCTGTTTGCTTATCACTCAATAGTTCATGGTGTTAAATGGCTATATACCCAAAGCATCCAGATGGTCTCTGATTACTGAATATTAGGATATTCTATATGCCATTCTTTACCAGCCTGGTGTTTTGAAAGGCTACAGGAGAAGTACAATTATTCAAAAGAGACTTCATGAATACACAGTTCATGTCTGGCACTGGATTAGATATTGAGGAAACAGGAATTCATATTGATTCTTTTTAAGATAACTGCATCATATTAGGTGCTGTCATGACATAGTGCACCAAAAATTATGGCCATTCATAGTGAAATTACTATCTCTAGGGTTGCAAATAAATACTACATGAAAAAAAGATTTTTGGACAAGGTTTTGAAGAACAAATAGGAGTTATCTAGGTGGGGAAGAGGCAAAAATAAAAAGTCGTGGTGATGCATGCCATATTAAGATGGGCCAGATTAGGAGGGTATTCAAATAATATTGTGTTAAGAAATTCATAGCTTGGTTTTTGAAGGAAATAGAAAATATTAGATAATTCCAGTGGCAATATAGAGCATGAATGGGGATAGATTATTCAACATTTCAATATAAATACACTCATACTCTAATAGCTTGATAAACTGAATTGATAGAAAAACCTGATGTGTCACAGCATAATTATTTATTAGCTTATTTACCATATATCCTTTGTGCCCAGCCCTGGTTTAACCACTATGATAATATGATAAATATGTAAAAAAAAATTTAAAAACCACTTTTTTCTATTAAATACATTTGTATCTTGTCAAATACAATGCATAGAATAGGAATGAACTTCCTTGAAAAAATAAATGGTATTGTGACATAAGGTCAAAAGTGGCTTAACTATAAAAGAGTAAAAGAAATGAGAGTCCTCAGGTCCTTGCACAATGTCAGTACAATTTATAACATAATTATATGGGTGGATTCAGCCTGCCCAACAGTGGAGGGAGGAGGTATCCAGGTTCCCACCAAGAAATCCTTCTTTATTAGGGGTTAACAAGGTTGTAGCAAGCACCCAGAGACAGAGGGTATGATGGTTAAAATCATGTCAACTTGGCTAGGCCAAAGTGGCCAGATTTTTTTTCAAACATGTTGCTGTGAAGATACTTTTTTTTTCCCAGTTAAATTAACACTTAAATCCATAGGCTGTGAATGAAGCAGATTGCTGTCCACAATGTGGGTGTGCCTTGTGCAATCCATTGGATGGGCTTTGAGATAAAAGTCCCACCTTCCTGTGCCTGGTGTCTGCCTTCTGATTCAGCTGCAGCATCCACTCTTCCCTGAGTCTCCTGCCTGCTGGTGACCAGCGCAGAGGACAGACACCTACTCCCATTCATCCTTTGGGACCAAGTTCATGTCACCTCCAAAAGGCTGTTGTCCCTGGAGTCTCGACCTTGGGAGGGAAACATTTTTCACATTCTGAAACAATTGTCCCTGTGGACCCTTAGGGTCACCTTTTATTCATGTTTCTGTGCCTCACGCCGAACAGAGATCCTGACCTCTAGTGAGCAGCTCACTTATCAAGATTACGACGGGAAGGTAATTTCTGCACAGGGTAGGGGCCGTGTGCTGGTCGCCCTTGAATAGATCCAGGCATTACAAGGCTTCCTCTCACTTGTGGTTGAACTGAGCTAAGCGAACTCATTGTCTGCTACCTGTCAGTGGCTGGTTATAGAGAAGGGCTGCAGCATGGGTCCCAGTGTCCACCCCAAGTTCACATGTTGAAGACTTAACCCCAGTATCTCAGAATGCGACTTTACTTGGAGTCAGGGTCTTTATAAAAATAATCAAGCTAAAATGAAGTCATCATTTTAGCTTGATTATTGGACCTTAATCCAATATGACTGGTGTCCTTATAAAAGGGAAAATGAGATACAGAGAAACACACAGAGAGACGACAATGCAAGGAGACCCGGGGGGAAAATGGTGCCGTACACATCAAGGAGAGAGGACTGGAGCATCTAGATCTTCCTCTTCACAGCCTCAGAAGAAGCCAGCCTTGCTTGATGCGGGGATGTCAGCCTCCAGAACTGTGAGACTATACATTCCTGTTGTTTAAGACTCAGTCAGCCCCAGCAAAGGAATGCAGGGTGTATCTTCCCCAACAAATGCATCCCTTTCAGTTCACTCAGGCATCCAGCGCCCTATGTAGCTCCTTCCAAATCTTTACTATTTAAGGAAGAAAATGGATATTGAAGTCACAGATGCCACAAAATCTTAACTAATTTGTTCCCCATTACCTTCGTTACTTCTTATCACAACTGGAAAGTGAATTGTCACTGAGAACAATGCCCAACGCAGAGTAGACTTCCAATAAGTATTTGTTGAATGAATGAATGAATGAATGAATAAGAGATGAATATGCTGGAGGCTACTTCCTTTCAGCACAACAAAGCCAACCTCCCATGTCCTGTTCCACTCCCCTGACGGGCCTCTGTATTCTGCCCTAGCCCTAACCCTTTTTGGAGTTGTTATTTATTCCTCACCAGGTGCCCTGATTCATTAGTGGTTTCCACCAACGCTACGGTTGGAAAGACGCTTTCATTTGAAACCCTCAAGCGTGGTGTTTTTGCTGGCTGGCTTCTCCTGCTCTGAAATAATTACTTTTTTGAGGTGCTGAACTTTCTCATGTTTGCTTCTCCTCCCTGACAGCCCTTTCTTTGATCATTTCTGGAAGGACCTGTCCAGGCCCATTTAGTAATGCCAGAGGATCTTAAAGGAAAATAAATCATTGACTATTCAGTCTGAAAAAGACTCTGAGAGATGCTTTTGTCCAAACTCTTCTCTCCCAGTGAAGGTCACAGTTTTCAGAATAAGCTCTGTGCATGTTAGTAGGATCACAGTAAGAAAAATAATAATAAGAGCATCTGCCAGGCGCTGTGCCCTTTGCAAGGAATCTTTGCTGATATCATTTCATTTCCCACTACCTTACACAGAGTGAGAAATTTGGAGAGGATGGAAGACCATTGATCCTGGTGCCTGGAGGACCCAGTTAGAATGGTAGTATTGTCACTTCCATTCTATTATGGCTCTGGGAAAGTCATCTCACCTTTCTGGGTCTCTGCCTCCCCATCTGTAAAATGGGGATGTGAATGAGACTCCTCAATAAAGTTGCTAAGAGGCAAAGAATGTAAAAAATTTTTGAAAATGATAAAGTGCTACAGAAATATAAAACGTGGTAATTTTTAGCTTTGGCTCCTTCTTACTTGACTTTTTTTTTTTAATTGTTGTTATCAGGAGAACAGGGACAGTTTTTTTAAAAGGAATTTTATTTTAAGTGAGAAATGAAGAAAACTTGTGCCAACTGTCTAGGGTGCCAACTGAACTCACAGTGAGAAGCTGAATATATCCAAGACGTCACTCATAGCATGGCATTCAGTATTGTGGTCTTGAAACTTAAGACATGTTTGTGTGTGAAGATCTGTCTCCAGCAGAGCGAACCTGCTGTTTGAAAGAAAAACATTCTTCTCTCTTCACCCTTTTTGTTTTTTTTATTTTCCCCCTTTTTTGTTTTACTTACTTTCTGTGGATGTAAACAGTTTCCTCTTTCATTAATCCAGCAAATAGCACTGATCCATGTGCCAGACACGATTTGAAGCACTGAGTAATATATAGCTATTAACAAAACAAGTTTCTACCCTTGTGAGGTTTAAATTGTAGAATGAGGAGATAGATAGTAAATATAAGGTAAAATATATCATAAAATAATATGAGATGTATGTCACAAGATCATACATATTACTGGGAAGAATAAAGAATGGTAGCAAGACAGGGAGTGCTTGAATAAATAGTAAGACATAGGAACACTGCACAGCCCAAAAGGAAATAGTAGAGAAGTCATGTGGATATCCAAGGGAATAGCAACCAGGCCGGGGGAACAGAAACTACAAAGGCTCAGAGGCCTTGGAGTCCTTGGTGTGTCTGGGGACAGTAAGGAGGCTGGTGTGACTGCAGGTCAGTGGATTGGGGGAGAAGCATGGAATACGCAGTCTGACAGATAGCTATGCTGGACATGGGGCTGGTAGAGAGAGCCCTGCAAGGTTATGCAGGGCCTCGTGAACAATTATGTAAGGATGCTTTCTATTTTGAAGAAGAAGAGAAGAGATTGGAAAGCTTTGAGTGATGGAGTGTCATGATCCAATTTCTGTTTTTGAAGTATCATGTTAGCTACTTCACTGAGAGTAAACTATAGGGGAAAGGGTTTGAAATAGGGAGGCTATTACCATCCACCCCGCAGAAGAGGAAGGAAGTTGGATAGTGTGGTCACAGTAGAAGTGATAAGATATGAGTTGTAGAGTGGGGCATGATGGCGCACACTTGTAATCCTAGTACTTGGATGCTGATACTGGAGGATCGCAGGTTCAAGGACAGCCTCAGCAATTTAGTGAGGCTCTCAGCAACCTAGTGAGACCCTGTTTCCAAATAAGAAAAAAAAATCGGTCTGGGGATGTAGCTCGTAGGTAGAATACCTCTGGGTTCAATTCCCAGTATCACCACCACAACAACAAAAAAGATATGAGTTGTATCAGTCGGGATAGGTTATAATGCTGTAAAAAGAACTCCGCTATATCAGCGGCACTGAACAACAAAAGTTTGTCTTTCGCTAAGGTATGTGTGCTTCATGGAATATCTGTGGCTCTGATCCATGTTATTTTTTCTGCAAGACTAGGGCTGGCAAAGTAGCTTCCATTTGGAACATTGCCAGCTGTAAAAGAGACATTGGCCAAAGCAAGTTACAGGGCTGCTCCTTGGTGCAGCAAAACACGGATGAAAAATCTTCCCACAGGGACCAGCATCACCGAGAGAGAGAAGTCAGGAGAGTTGGAGAACAGTAACATGATTTGCCACATGGTCAAATTCAGATTCTGTTTGGAAGGTAGAGACAACAGATTTACTATGGACTTAACCTGGGCTGGCAGTGCTAAAAGAAATGAATGAGGAATGACCTCAAAGACTTAGGCTGACCAAATGGAAAGGCAGAGTTATAATTTTTTCTGAGAGGTAGATGATTACAGAAGGAGCAGGCATGGCCATGCTAAGCCTGAGGGCTCACTAGACATCCCAGTGCAAATGGCAAGGATGTAGCTGGATACATGAATCTGAAGTTCAAAGATGTTCAGGTTGGTTTTACTGGTCTGCTCAATGTAGAAATAATGGAAAGACAGAAAAGTGTGTAGGAAAAATGAAACGTCAAAGAAGAAAGCACCACACAGAAAGTGAAGGTCCACATGTTTTCTCTCATATGCAGAAGCTAGGGAGTAATTGGAATACAAGACAGACTTTAGATAATGGAGGAGAAAGCCAGCGGAACAATGGAAGGGATCTTGTGGAGGTTGATGGAGGAGGGAGAATGAATGCAGGAAACACTTCCACCGATGTCCTCTACATATATATGAAATTACAAATGCCAATCTCAATATCGTGCATGGGGAAGGGCAGGAAGTGAGGGGGGAGCTGCGGGGAAGCTCATCAAGTGCTGTGTACATGTATGTCTCTATCACTAGAAATTACATTATGATGTGAGACTGCAATGCACCAATAAAATGTGTGTGTACGTGTATGTGTGTATGTATACACAAGTGCGCACATGCACGCATGCGCGCGGACACACACACACATACATACACACACACATAGATATATATACATCATAAAAAAGATGTGATTTTTAGATGCTATCTCTATTATCATTCAGCCATGAAAGAAAAGGAAGATATCACTTGTAAATTCTCAAACCATTACCATAGATTTATCTCATAGAGCTCATATAATGTCATCTGAATACTTAGTTCCGACTTGGACACCATCCAGTCTCAGCTCCCTTCACCTCTGGCTTGCCACTTGGACTCGCTGCCTCTCCAGCGGTGACAGAGTCGATGTTCAAACCCAATCCAATCTGACTCACCTATCTGTAATTTTCCATTACAATCTCTCTCCCTCTGTTAGTTCATGTAATCCATATTGCAGGTCTCTCTGACTCCCAAATCCAAACAATTCCAGAGAATCCCAATTTCCCTCATTGCTAAAAACTACACTCATGCCTTTGTATTACATTTATGATTCAACTATTGCAAGAGTTTGAAATATGTCCAACCCACTTTGAAGGCCACAAACATTTCAAAGCCCTAGACTTTGAGTCACAGACTTTTAGATATGAATGATGTAGAGACTAAGTAGCGCAATGACCAGTTCCATGCAAGCAGACAGCAGTGCCCCACCCCCCAACCGGAGCCTTCTAACTAGTCTTCTGGCATCTGAGCACTTCTGTGTCTATGTACTCAGCCCAAATTCAACACATAATTTCCCAACATTTGCTCTGCCACAAGTTTTTTTTTTTATGGACATCCTGAGGAATATAAAGAGAATATAAAAATTTCCCCTGTTCTAAGAGAGTTTATGCTATGCAAGACAGCCTGTTGTATTTTTGGAGCATCCCCATTAAAAACTCTTCTTAATATTGACTCAAAAACTTCTGGAAGAGAGGATTTTGAAGGTTGTCTCACACACACACACACACAAAGGGATAAATGTTTTTAAGGTGAGGAATATACATCATACCTTAACTTGTTCATCACACAGTGTATACATGTGAACATCATGTGGTAATCCCTGAATATGCACAATTGTTTTGTGTCCATCAAAACTAAAACAAAACACAAAAAATTTGGCTCATTGTAGCTTCTATTCATTGACCTTTCCATAGTCTGATATATTATTGTCAGAGGAGAAGGTGCAGTTGGGAGGCGAAGTTTCCTCTCCCACATCCTCGCTAATTTCTCTGCAAGGCAGGGGAGTCCAGTTTAATGGGTGACAGTTCAGATGATAAATAGTACCACATTTGCTGGTGCAAGGAGTCACCATACATCAAGAAGTTGCATACATGCACATGAGTCTTCCCTCCAAGACTTATCCATGCAACTGGGTTGGAAGTCAAGCTAGCGTCCACTTGATATCCAGCTATTATGATCTCTTCTCCTTTGTCCCTTGCATGCATATCTGACACGCATGTCTTCATTTTGTTTTCATGGCCAATGCAGAAAGCTAGGGAGCTTGTGATCTTCAGATCCACAGAGACTGGAAGGAAGCTGGAAACCCAAATGAGCATATAGTTGAGGCTTTTGCTCAAACCCCAGATATTCCTTTTGGGTAAGACACAGTGGCCCAATTAATCATAAAATATTGATGTTATTTCTTATTTCTATTTCCTCAAGAACTTCACCAGGAAGGAATCATGAAGATGAGGCTAGAATGTGGGTATTCTTGGCTTTCTTGGCTACAGTGCCAATGTTCCAATTTTAAGAGAAGGAATTTCTAATCTCAATACAATGAGCCATCTGTTGCCGAATGTCCTTTGGCCTCCTCTAAAGAAATTCATGCAGCCTGTATTTATACACTTCCAGTGACAGGAACCTCTTCACCTTACAAAGTCATTTTTTTATTTTGGCACACTTTCAATGAAGAATAAGTTCACTCATATGTCAGGACAAATCTGCCCCTCCACCAATTTCCATCTCATGGCCCTGTTTCTATCTGTTAGGGGTGAAATGGAATGAATTTAACAAGTCTACTCTGCTTTTGTGTAACAGCTCTTCAACTTGACTACAATCCCCTCTAGTTATGTTCAGGTCTGATAACCCACAGAAAGGAGATATTCCCAAGTGTTGGTTGTTTCTCTGTAATTGACTTTTCTGCTCAGTGCTCAGGTCGGACAAGCAACTGTTGACATGCTGATCCGAGATCTCCTCTGTGCACGCAGCCAAATAGAGTGTAGCCCAGCACCTTGGTGCAAGGAATGCTGTGGATGAGAGTCAGGGCTCTTGAATATCTCCATTTCATTTGTAAGGAATAAGGCCATCTTCAAGGCTTTAATGGAGACTTGGCTTTGATACCCAATGATTCTACCATTTGCTGAATGTGCATGCAAATGACAACCCTGCGTACATGCCAGATGGACAAGTGGCTGTTGGTACATCTGGGATGTCAGTGTATACACACAGAGGAAGTGTTTGTATACCATAACAAATCTAAGTTTAGAGAAGCAAGAACTATCGAGCCAGACAGAGCCAGCTCAAATTTTGCCTCTATCACTTCCTATATTTTGTTCTCATAGGTCAGCTACTTACCTCCCTGGCCTTCATTTCCCTCCTACATTTGCAAACCAGAGAAGTAAGATCCTCCCCACAGGGACATTGTCAGGATAAAGTAAGTGAAGGGTATAAATATAGAACCTGATACATAAAAGATGCTCAAAACTGTAAGGTACCTTCTTCAGTTTTTCAGTTTACAAGCTGTTTTTTTAACATATTATCCAATGACATTTAGGATTCATTTGATCTAATTTTCAGCCTACAGGCAGGGCCATTGCATGTATAAATACATTCTATTCCAGGAAGAAGGAAAAAAAAAGTGTAGAGGAGACTGTGCAACCTCCTACTTGAAAAGTTCTCCATTATCCCCAACTTCCATTATTCATGCTTCCATTGCTCCATCTGCAAAATGCTTAGGTTGAACTCGATGATCCCTAAGGTCTGACGCTCTATTCCTATTCTCATCTATTATTCTTGTAGCAATCTAAAGCTATTTTTATTCTGTTCTTGAAGGAGAAGATGAGGAGGGAAGTAACATCCCCGGAGCATCCTCTCTCTTCCAGGGGCTCCGGTGGGAACTCTATGTTTAATTCAGTTTTATGCTCATCCTCACTCTATGTGGGAGGTATTATCACTACTCCTTTCCCACACATAGATAGAGAAGGTTCTAAAGATTAATAAATTGGCCTGTGTCTTCGCCCCTCTCTTCACCAGTCTTCCTCTCCTAGCTCCAAATTCCTGGGGCAGGAAATCTGATTGACTAATGTGAGTCCGGTGCTTCCTGTCTCTCAGTCTAATCATCTACACAGGATCCCATGTCTAACTGGGGGCCAGGAGTAGCCAATGAAGCTCACCGGCAGTTGGACTGACCCTCAAAGATATGTTCATTTGGGCAAGGATGGGGTGAAATCTCTTGAATCTTCCTCCAGAACCACGATGGCTGTTACCAGCAGGTGCAGGGTATGACCAGGATCCTGCTATGTTGTATCCGCAGTAAAAGGCTGCAATTTCTAATGCTAGATGCCCTTTTCAATTTCACACACAGGAAAAGCTGACTGTACGGACGCAGAATATGGAAATTGAATTTTCTCTTCTATAAACACACCAAACCTCAGTGTAAACAAGGGGATGTGGCATAACGTAAATTACTATTATCTTCAGTGCATGTTCTGCTTAATAGCAGCTTATTGGATTTCTGTGTTTTGTAAGGCAGTTTTGCTATGATGAAAACTTTTTTCTCCATTTTACAAGAGGCAATTGAATACATAAAAATTATTTTTATTTAAGCTGAGGCAAATAAATGGATGCAATGCTGTGAAAAATACTCTGGAATGATTCTTTTCTTGTTTAGCCACAACTTAGCCGTGATGCAGAATCTACCTTTCTGGGCTTCGGCTCCCTTGACAGAAAAATGAAGAAGTTAGACCTCAGGATGCACGATTGATGTCCTTCTTAGTGCTGACACCACCTAGGGTTTTTTGTTTGTTTGTTTGTTTGTTTGTTTGTTGTGGTGTCTTTCATGACTTCACAAGTATCCAAGAAATATCAATAACATCTAGATTCATCTCCTTTCCTGATTGTCCAAATTGGAAGTTATTGGGACTTTAACTCTTTGCAGATAAGTTCTACAATCTTTATAGTAATGAAGAAATAGAAGTGGAAAGGAGAAAATTCAAGGGAGACAAAGAAGAGAAAATCTTTGAGTAGCTACTCCATTCTAGGAACTGTGCTAAGTCCCTGAAACATATCTCCTTTTCTATACCCTGGAGTAGATTTATTTCCTCTGCTTTTACAGAAGAGAAAACTGGGTCTTTAAGAGGTGTGGCAGCTTTATGTGTCCAAGGTCATGCAAGTAGTGAAGTGGTTATAATCCAGAACTTTCCATCCCTGCCATCTAAAGTTGCCAATGGACATGTGAAATCGGAGGAAAGGAGCTAACTTCCATGAAAAGAAGAGACTCAAATGCCACATCAGGTTTTAAGACACAAAACTTCCTTCTTTTTAATCTTGCAAAGCAAACCCAAAAGACATGAGCAGGGGTAGAAAAAAAAGAAGAAAAAAGAAATTAAGAGAAATGTGATGAGTTGGAGAATGGGAGAGCCTGTGATAAGAAGGTGCAGAGACGGCACTGAGATAAGCAGCCACTTCTCTCTAATAGAGCGTCTTCCCCAGCTCTAGGAGAAACTCTATATCTCAGGAGCCTGTCAGGGGAGGCGCAATCCACCTCTGGAAGATGGGCGGGGAAAGCCAAGGTGGGAAAGGCAGGCAGAAGGGAGCTGTCATCTCAATGTCATCCTTGTCTGTGAAGGTCACCATTGCACGTGACTGCCATCTGCCCTCCTCCTCATTGGAAGTGGACAATTAATGGAAGATTCAGGACTTAATTCTGTAAGGAAAATAATTCTTTTGTAGGCAGCAAAGAAGAGAATCATGGACTGTTGATTTCTACGCTGCTACTTCCTCTCCCAAAGCCCTCAAATGAAGAAGCTGCCCATAGTCGACCCCTCTCTGAGAGTTACAAGGATGCCACCTGTGTTTGGGTTTCTAGATTCATCTGGATGTTGACACACACCTGTCCAGGCCCAGGCAGGAAGGCTTAGTGGTTTCTCACTCCCTCATCTACTGTCCTCAGCCATGCCCTGAGGGGGATTGCACAGTCTCCTTGTGTAACAGGGGAGGAAATTGAGACTCATAATGGAGAAACAGCAGGCCAGTGTCACACAGCAAATAATTTGAATCTAAGTCTTCTGTGCTGTAGGCCAGATATTGTTTCCTGAAGCGACATACACACTGGTGATGTACAAGGTAACTGTAGACATGCTACATGTACATACCTTTACAACAGTTTTATGGCTTATGCATTTATTTTATCATATATTAGAGTATCTTTGGTAAAAACTTATACTAGCCCATACACTAAATTTCACACACACACATATGCATTTATACCTCTGAGCTACACCCCCCAGCCCTCTATATTTTTTGTTTTGAAACAGGGCCTCACTAGGTTACTGAGAGCCTCGCTACAATGCTGAGGCTGTCTTTGAACCTATGATCCTCCTGTCTTAGCCTCCTAAGTACTGGGATTTCAGGTGTGCACCACCACGCCTGGCTTAAACTTCATATATTACCCTTAATACTATTGCCTTGGAGGGAGTTAGATATGTACTTTGGTTGGTAAAAATATTGAGTTTATAATAATTATATAGGGCTTATGAATATAATAGTAAATATTTTATAGTGCTTACTATAAATGGATCATATTCTAAATGATGTATAATTCTAGTATAATATTCTAATTGATGTAGAGACAGACATAAAGATATGTAATAATTAGTTAATATGAGTAAGATATTTGATGGACTTTTAAAATTAGGAAACCGATGTCAATAGAAAGTATAAAATAAAATAACAGGAAAGTAAAAATAGGAAACAGAGGCACAGAGAGCTCATGTTACATGCCCAAGGCCACATAGCCTGTGAATGGCAAGTTAGGGATTTAAACTGAGACAGTCTGGCTTTACAGTCCATGCTCTTAGCTGCTGCTTTAGCCCCTGCATTAAATCTCTATGAAATTTAGAAGTGGGCATTGTATCGTGAACTCCAGGGATGTGACAGAGAGTTTGCTCCCCTCCAACATCTTTTCTGCCCTTCGTCCAGAATTCTAATATTTAGAATTAATGTTAATTAGTTATGTAGAAATAATTAATTAGTTATGTAGAATTAATTAACTAATTAAAGTTATGTAGAATTCATATTAATTCTAAATATTAGAATTTAGCTCAGGTACATGGCCACAGAGAATTAGCACCACAAACTAAATCTTGGCCGGTGGAGGGTTAGCAAAGCCAATGAGCACAGTGTCCAGTTCCTCTTGGCTTTCCTCTTTCTCGCTGCTCCCCCACTGGAAGGTGAAGGGCAGGGAGCACCTTGGACCACACAGATATAAGCTAGACCCCAGAGGAGCCAACATAAAAAGAGAGAAAGAGCCTACTGTCCCAGTGGCTTTGTGGAGAACTCCACATTTATGTGAGAAAGTATAACAGCTCCAACATTTATGTGAAAAAGCATAAAACTTATATTGCTTAAGCTACCCTTCATTGTGTGTTGTTAAATGCAGCCAAAACTGTACCCTAACTCTTATAGGAGGCCTGCTGCTCTCCTGCAAATTAAGAAGCACAGCCTACTATTTGAAGACTGTATCCAACAGTTATGTAGAAGCCATCTAAAGCTGATGCCATCAAATAATGATAATAATTATAGCAATAATAACATGAGCACTTACTACCTACCAGGCACTTTTCTAAGCACTTTACACATGTTTAACCCATTTCATCTTCACTGTGAGAAAGATGTTCTTTTTATCCCCATTTTCCAGATGAAGAAGCTGAGCCACGGGGAATGGAAGGAGCTTGTTCTAAAGCAAGCGTGCATAAATGGCAGGATTCTATGTATGACCTGTTTGAAACTTAAATGAAACTGAAGTTAAATAATAAGTGGAGAAAGCCCGCATTGCCCATCCAGAAGAAAATGGGGTTTACTTTCTTCCAATTCAGTTTCCGTAGGGAACTTTCCCGTCTAGGTTTCTCTCCATGAACTTGGTTTGCTGCCCTGGCTTCCCTGGGTTGTCGCTCTTCGCTGTGTGTTCTGGGTGGCTTCACACTGCCTCTGCATTGCAGCCAGGGAGGGGTGGGGAAGAGGAAGGAGCAGGCATGAATGAAGTGTTTTTGTCCTTTTAGGAAGGTCTCCTTTGCCTGCTGGTATTTCTTGCCTGACTGATCTGGGACCCATGAAAGTAAGGGAAGCTACTTCATGGCTCTTTCCATCACAGGTTGGGGATGAGTCTCTCCAAAAGCTTGCCAACTAGTATCTTGCATCCCTTAACCCTGCCACCCCACCTCTGCACAGAAGCTCTCAACAGTTACTAGTAACTTCCCATTGCCAAGCCCAGTGGCCAAAGCTCATCTTCATCTACTGTATTTATCAGCAGCACTTCACACATGAAATGACTTCCCTCTTTTTACTTGGACTCTAGGATGGAAAAAAAAAGTCTGCTACCTTTCTTGATTTACCTTCCCAATTTCCTTCATGGGATTTTTGGTCCCTTCCTGAGCTCTAAGGTCTAGTTCCTCCCCCCCTCAACCCCCAGACTCAGTTCTAGATGCTCTCTATGTTTCAACTCAAAGCTTTAAATACTATCTATAGAATGATAACTCTTTTTTTTAACATTTTATGTTCATTTATTGGTGTATTGTAAATTGTAATTATACATTTTGATATATGTCAGGGTATGAACACCATACATGCACACAATGCACATTTAGCCCTCCCTCCAATCCCACCCTATTCCCTCCCCCTTCCCTCCCTTTCGTGCTCCAGATAGTGAATGATAACTCTTAAATTTATCCTGTTCAGAGCTCTTTTTCACACTCCAGACTCACGGGAGCAATGCTTACCTGCTGTCTCCGCTTAGAAATGCAACAGGTATCTCCAATTGAACACATCCCATCCCTACCCTGCACTTTCACATTCTTTTATCTTTGTATATGTTACCTTCATCCCTCCAGTTGCTTAAACCAGAAACCTTGGAGCTATACCGACTCCTTTATTTTCTCATACTCTATTCCAGGGTATCAACAAGTCCTGTCTGACCTGAATGTGTCTGTCATCTGACAACTTCTCACCCTCTCCACTGCCATTAACTGTGGCTATAGACTCCTGATCCATCTCCCAGCTTCCATGCTTGCACTTTTAGAATCTAAACTCTACCCAACAAGCAGAGAAGTTCTTATAAAGTACTTGTCAGTTCCTGGCACTTTTCTAATAAAACCCTCCTTGGATTTCCCATGAACTCAGAATAGGCTCACAAGTCTTTACTGCAGCCAATGAGGCCAGAAATGCTGGGGTTCCTGATTCCTCTCCAATTCCATCTCCTCCCACTCGCTCTCATCTGCCCCCACCACACAAGCTTCCTTACTCTTCCCAAACACACTAAGGGCACTCCTTCCTCAAAAATACTTTGCCCCACCTGGCTCATGGTATGCTCCATCACCCCAATCTAGCTTTCACTCAGATTTGGCCCCAGAGATGCCTTCCTGGGCTATCTCATACCAAAGAGTGCCTTTCATCACTCTCTATACCCTTTTACCACTTTATCTGTCTTCTAAGTACTTCTCACCACTGATGTGTTACATATCAGTTTATTAATTTGCGGTCCATTACTCCTCACACAGACATAAGGTTCAGGGAGCCAGAACGTGGGCTGTCCTATTTACTGTAGTGTTACAGTGTCTGGACCAATGATTGACACTCAGGATTTACTCCATAAATGCTTCCTGAAAGAGAGCTGAGCTCTGTTCCTTCTCTCTGAAAGCAATGTCAGTTCTCACATGCAACTTATATGCAGATGCAAACATGGAACCCCACCCTTGTTCTCTCATATCCTCTGATGTGCTCACTCACTTTTACTCTTACATTACACACACACACACACACACACACACACACACACACACACTATATTTTCATTGGGTCTTCTCAGAGTTCCTAAGCTTGGAATTCATGCAAACCTCAGGTGAAACCTAAGACTAGTTCTTAGACACTATTGACATAGAAGAAAATTGACAGAACAAAATTTTAAATCTATGTGGTGAATTCAAATCAAAACACAGAAATTTTATTTATTTATTTTTATTGTACTGGGAATTGAACCCAGGGGCATTCTATGTCCAAGCTATACCCCAGCCCTATTTTAGTTTTTGGTTTGAAAAAGGGTCTTGCTAGGTTGCTGAGAGTCTCACTAAGTTGCTGAGGCTGGCCTTGAATCTGTGATCCTCTTGTCTTAGCCTCCCAAGTATTGAAATTATAGGTGTGTGCCACCACACCCAGATCAGAACTTTTTAAATTAACCAGCTTGGGCTATTTCTGTGTGCTCTGGTATATATTTATATATACACTCAGACCTATGGACACACTCCCACATCCCCATATGCACAAATCTACACATATTTACCATCACACATATGGACACACACATGTATCCCTACTTACTTGCTCACACACACTCAAAAGGCATACACATGTAGACTTCCCCAAAGAGACCCATTCACATCCCTGTATGCTAACTTTTTTAAGCACACATCATCGGGCTAACATACTCCTATACACTCATACCTCAAGGACCACTCAAACACACTTGCTGTCTCTTCTTCTCCGCACACCGGCACATAGAAACAACTCACGTACTCTCACCAACTTACTTACCCACACTCACAGTCACACAGACATCTCCTACAGACACCCTTAGATCCTCCAGCCTATATTCATCCCACATTTACCGAAACATTCAATTCCACAGACATGTATATACACACACACTTTTAAAAACTAGCCTGAAAAGCTACATCCTGTTGTTATGGCAACAGAAGTCCTCCAACGGACAAGGATACACAGAGAAAAGCCCTGCGGCATCTCTGAGGAGGGAGGTGGGCCATGTGGGATGAAGCAGGTGCTCTGAGTGGGGGCCCTTCCTTCCTATTTCTCACAAGGAATTGATGGTGACGGACAGGACCTTCTCACACTTTCTGGTGGGCTCCCTAAAATATCCCTTTCCCTGTACTCTCACCTCCTTCTTCCTAGTCTAGTAGTCCCGGTGTCGTCTCTCTTCTGTGTGTGAACCTTCTCCACCTGAGGACATTCTCCTTGCGCCTTCACTTCTCAACCCAGACACCAAACGCTTGATCTGTATTTACATACTCTCTCCATCTTGGTCTCTTCCTCTCACCTGAGAAACCTGCCCAGATGTCTTAAATAAAGAGAACACCCACGCTCAATCATTCATTCCTCCCAATCACGTTCCTCTCTCATCTTCAGGGTCGAGTTCTCAACAGAATCCTCTACACCTGCTATTTCTTTCTTTTAACGTGCTTTTATTGGTGCATTGGAGTCTTTCATCGCGATGAATATCTATTTGATATTAACATACATGCACACAGCTCTTAGTGTCTCCCTCTGCCTCCCCCCACCCGTATGAAGTACCAAGAATGATGTTGGTATATTTTCACATGTACATATTGTTTATGATAGTAATTCCATTAATTCACTTCTTTCTTGCCCTCCCCCTTCCCTTGTACCACTTCCCTTGTTCTGCTGAGGGTTCTCCATTATCAACCGGAGTCCCTTGTGTGACCCTACTACTCCCTAGGTTGCACATATTAATGAAAACATATGTCCCTTCTTTTTTTGTGATTGACTGATCTCGCTTAACATAATGTTCTCCAGATCCTTCCACTTTCTTGCAAATTATGTTATTTTGCTCTTCTTTATTGCTGAGTAGAATTCCATTGTGTGTATTTCCCACAATTTTGTAATCCACTCATCTGTTGATGGACACCTAGGTTGGTTCCATAATTTGGCCACTGTGAATTGTGCTGCTATGAACATGGGTATGCATATATCACTGTAGTTTTCTGGTTTCAATACCTTTGGTATGATACCCAGTAATGGTATAGCCAGATCATATGGTGGGTCCATTCCCAGTTTTCTGAGGAATCTCCACACTGATCTCCATAGTGGTTGAACTAGTTTGCAATCCCACCAACAGTGTAGAAGAGTCCCGATTTCCCCACATCCTCGCCAACATTTGTTGTTATTTGACTTCTTAATGATTGCCATTCTAATTGAGGTTAGATGAAATCTTAGAGTAGTTTTGATTTGCATCTGCACCTGCTATTTCCATTTCTTCACTGATCACCATTCAATCACTACACTCAAGATCTTCCTTGCCTATTGACTGGCATTGCCCTGCCAAAGGTCACACTGACCACTCCATTGATCAATGCAGTGGATACTTTGACCTCCTCAGTAATGTTCTTCTGCCGTGATTCTCCTCTAATTGCTGACCATAAATTCTTCAGCTGTTTTTGCAAGCTTGCTTGCCTTTCTCTTCTTATTCTTCTCAATTGACTCTACATGCAATGAAATCATCCACTCTCATGGGTTCAACTACTGCTCAGAGCTATTCTTTGAGTGTCAGACCCATGTGTCAAAACCTCTGTGCTCAGAATCTCCACCCAGTTATTCCCAAAGGACCTCAAATTCTACTGAACTCCCAAGTACTCCCTTAAATCCTTCTTTTCCAACCATGCTCTCTATATCTGGAAATGACACTACCATATACCTATGCAACCAGGCCAAGAATCTGGCTATCATCATAGACATCTTTGCTCTCTTTTGGACTCAATCAGTTTTGCAAGCCCTGAGATTTCATGTTTTTCATCTCTAAAATCTGTCTTTCATTGCCTCCTTTCCCATTCAGAAAAATCCAAAAGTATGTGATCTCCCACCCACCTATTTAAACCATCTTGTACCTAACTTTCCTCATCATGTTACTTGACATCATTAAAACATTTAGACATTTCTTTAGCCAACAAGGTAAAGTTCCTAGATAGACAAAAGCTCTTGCCATGCCTCTTTTTCTTCTGCTCCCCACCCCCACATTCTCCCTGTAGATCCTTAGTTCTGCTCGTATGGATATTCCTAAATTTCCCTGATAACTCCAGCATGATGTAGTTCATGCTGCCTGGAATGCCCTTGTCCCTCTGGCCCCTCTTTTGCTTCCTCTGACTGGTACTCCTCTGTTCATCCACTACCTCCGCGAGGCCTTTGCTGGCCCTTTTCGCCCCTCTCTCCTTTGACCCCCACTTGACCTTGAACAGGCTTCTGTCACTGTGATACTGTTGAGCTCAAGAACCCATATCAATGCAGATCCGTCTTCCCGCTAGACTGGAGCTTCTGGAGGCTTGTGTGTTTGACCCGCAGGCACCACCACCATACTGCACACGCCTGGCTGGCACCTGCCAGGAACTCAGTCAGTTGTGCATTAACAACCTACTCAAGGGTGCATCATCATAGGTGAGACACTAAATACTTGAAGGCCCTGGGAACACTAAAGAGAGAGTGAGTAATGCCATTTGGCAATATGACATCTGAGACATAGCCAAAGCAGCATCGCTAATTCCCAACCTATGGATTGAATCCAACCACGAACACATTTTGGTTGGCTCACAGTATAAGAAAACTGGATAAGTCTCTAATCTGCTGCAGGCTGACTACTTTTCATTTCACCTAACACCGTCACTTACTTTTATTACCTGCTTGGTTCTTGAATACTGTTGAGATCATGAACCCTAATTTAGATAAAGGCAAGATTTGGTGGATATAAAGAACAGAAGAGGGCAATTCTCCATTGTACAGTGGTTGCAAGAGGAGATATTTCAGAAGCAAATGGTCTGTGTTTGAATCAGAAATGCCTCGCTTCCCAACTACATGACGTTAGGCGATTTAATTCATTGTTCTGGGCCTTGGTTTCTTCCATTGTAAACATGGGACACTAATGGTTTGAAATCATTTTGTTGTTTTGGAGATTAAATAAGTAAATGCACTCACTAAAGTTAGCTATATTATTCATTACTCTTCACTAGGCAGAGAAAATCACAGGGGCAAAGTCTTCAGAGTTTGAAAGAATGTTGTATGTTTGGGGAAACTTTACAAGGTAAGTTAGGATGAAACATGAAACGAATGTGAGGTGAGAACAGAGAGAAGTCAGACTTCATTGTTTTGCCAACACCTAACGGAGGGCTCAAAGCAGAGTAGGCACTCAGTGCATCTTAGAAGGGTGAGTAGATGATTTAATAAATAAATACTCCTGCCTTAGTCTGTGTTGCTGTAACAAAATGCATTAGGGTAGGGGAATTTATACCAATAGAAATGTATTGCTCAAGGTTCTGGGAACCAGGAAGCGCAAGATCGAGGCACCAGCAGATTCAGGGTCTGCTGACGGCCTGCCCCATCCATGTTGTCTATTTGCAGTATCCTTGCATAGTGGAAAAGGAAGAAAGGCAAAAGGGCCTCGCTTATTCCCTCTATTCCTTTATTAAATCCATTAATGAGGGTGACGTCCTTATTACCTAATCACCTTCCAAAAGCCACACCCTTTAATATCATCACACTGAGGTTTAGGTATCAATATGAATTTTGGAGGGATGCCTACATTTAAACCAAGGCAACTCCCAATGCTAGGGACTCTGGTTACCATGTGTCCTGAAAAAAATAATAAAAAGAGTGTTTCAGGGTTTATATTTTGAGGAACTACTGTGTGTCAGGCATTGCACTCAGTGCTTGCGAGATATTGAACAAAACAAAGATTCCTTCTGGATCTTGTGTTCTAGCAGGGAAGACAGACACATACCAATAAATAATACACTTACCAATTAAGTAAATTGTGTAATATATTGGAAAGCGGTAAGTGTTCCCCCCTGGCTTCTCTGAGTTGTAGACTGTGTGGCCAGGGTGTAGGCAGGCATCCTTTAGGAGGTCATGGGGTGATCCAGGTGAGAAGTAAGGGTGGTAATAGGAACTCAGGGATATGGATTTTAGGAAGACCAGGGGATTGGAATGGCAGAGGCAGGTAACTTTATTAAATATGGTGGTTGGTTTAGGTTGACTGACAAAGAATATTTGACCAAAGACATGAAATCAGAAAAGAGTTTACTATGTGGGTAAGTGTCCTAGGCAGAGGGAATAGCTGGATCAAAAGTCCTGGGGTAGAAGCATGTCTGGTGGGTTTCAGAAACAGCAAGAAGGTCAGAGGGGCTGGAGTGAAATGAGGGAGGGCAGAGGAACAGCAGGACAGAGAGGTAACAGGAGTTGGACCACAGAGGGTCGAGAGAATCATTGTAAATGGTTGGATCTCACTGTGGAGAAATGAGGAGTAACTGCAGGGTCTTGAGCCAAGAAATGCAGTCTCACTTCTTTTTATAAAGGATCCCCCTAGCTTCTGTGCAGAAATAAAGACTGTGAGAGGCAAAGGTCAATGCAGACTCTTCTTGAAAGACAGGTGAGACACGATGGTGGTACAGATTAAGAGCATCCTTTAGGAGTGGAGCGAGCTCAGAAAAAAGAAAAAAAAAAGTAAAGCTGAAGGGATAATTTGTGAAGGTGCATTGTCTTAATTAGATGTGGCAAATTGACCTGGGACTCTGGTCATCCACAATCCTGGTGCCTTTTTTTTTTTTTTTGCCTTCTTCTCTCCTATAATAATCCCAACTTTGGAACTACATACCTCCTTGTAAAAATAATAATAATAATCTGTGTAAGAACAATAACATAATAGCATCAAATGTTTATGTAATGCCTTGTATGAGATAGACCCTATTCTAAGCCCTTTACTTATATTAACAATTTAAAAGTATGAGGCAGTTTCTATTTTTACCCCATTCAAAGATGTGGACAAGGAGGCATAGACAGCGACTTCCCAAGGTCACACAATTAAGTGATGACGTCAAGAATGGATCCTGGGCTGCGTAACTTCAAGGCCTACAGCCTTTGCCACTGTTCTGTACTCCAAGTCGTGGAACTGCAGACTCAAGGACTTTTGCCTGCTATTCCTGTTTTATTCCAGAAATACATTTAAAGTTGGATGCTGTCACCAGCCCCTGCAAGTGAATTAGGCACAGAGTAGGCAGGTAAGGATTTGGGGTGATTTTTTTTTTTTTTTGCGGTACCGGGGATGGAACCCAGGGGCGTTCTACCTCCGCACTACACCCCCAGCCTCTTTTTTATACTTTATTTTGAAACCAAGTCTCACGAAGTTGCGGAGGGCCTCACTAAGTAGAGAGAGAGAGAAAGAGAGAGAGACAGGGAGAGAGAGAAGTGAGGCTGGCCACTAACCCGGATCCTTTGGTCTCCGCCTCCTAAAGTACTGGGATTACAAGCGTGCGCCACCACGCCCGGCTTTTGGGGTGATTTTTAAAGAGGCTATTTACATATGTAGTCACAATACATGGATGTCGTTAATGAATATGTTTGGATTTTTATAACCATTCTGTTTTTAATTATATCAATATTTTATGGATTTTTTTTTTTTTGGCGGTACCGGGGATTGAACGCAGGGGCGTTCTACCTCCGCGCTACGCCCCCGACCCTATTTTTTATACTTTATTTTGAAACCGGGTCTCACGAAGTTGCGGAGGGCCTCACTTAAGGAGAGAGAGAGAGAGACAGGGAGAGAGAGAGAGAGAGAGCTGAGGCTGGCCGCGAACCCGGATCCTCCGGTCTCCGCCTCCCAAAGTACTGGGATTACAAGCATGTGCCACCACGCCCGGCTTTTATGGATTTTTATCACATCATTTTCACTATTTTTATATTTTCTTTCTCTTAAGTTTTTATCCTCTGCTTTTGGGACATGGGAGTAACATTGGAATACTCTTACTGTTCTTGTTTTATTTATTATAAAATGAGCAAAATGGTTTTGATTTCCATTCTGCTTGATAAGAATGTCCTGATATCTTCTTGGATTCCTGTAGGGAAAGTGTTTCTTCCAAAATTCAAACCCAAACACCTCAGAGAATCATAAGACCCCACAGTTTCATTACCCACCCATTGCAGTAATTGCAGTCTTTAATTTTAATGTAATTATTAACCGCATGACAAACTGCTTAGGGAAGCCTATGTAGGGGTTAAATTAATAAAATCAATTCAATCTCATAAACTCCAGCTTTTATCTACTTCTAATATTTTTTTCAATCCTAACATGAGACTATGTATCATCTGGATGAAAACTTGGTTTTCTCAATGTAGAGTTAACATCCTTTAGTTTTGAGCATTTATGAAGAAAAGGTGGACAAGACGGCTCTGCGGTTGGTGGTGATGGTGGCAAGTGAGGTGTATGTGCGTGCGTGCATGCGTGCGTGCGTGCGTGCGTGCGTGCATCCAAGGCGTGTGAGCATGCATGCGTGGAAAGAACCATAGAACTGCTTCCCATTTGTTGAATTGTTTTCTTGGTTGTCTTCCCACCTCTCCGGAGGCTCTTCCCCAGGCTCCTTTGACAACTTCTTTTCCAGTGTTCCTCCTGTCTTAGAGCTTCTCGGGGCTCTTTCCTAAGTTTTCTTCTTGTTCCCACCTGGGAATTTTTATGAGTGTCTCATGGGGCCATTAGGGCAGAGAAAATCTTTTCTCCCACCTCCCACTATACCCCAGGCCTGCCTGTCCTCCTATTTTAACCACCTTCATAAACAACACTCATACCCCAGTCTTTGGAGCCAGACAACACCCTCAACTTTGGTTTCTCCAAAAATCAGTCCCCAGATTCTTGCTTCCACTGAGTCTTAAGAGATATATTAACCCAGGTTTAGTTATATTGACCCCATTTGAATATTCCTTCAAAAAAACCCTGCATTTATAATACAAATTAAAATTTGGAGACTGACACAGTGGCACATTCCTGTAATCTTAGTACTTGGGAGACTGAGACAGGAGGATCGCAGGTTTGAGGCCAGCCTCGGCAACTTAGCAAGACTTGTTTTGTTTTGTTTTGTTTTGTTTTGTTTGCGGTACTGGGGGGTTGAACCCAGGGGCATTCTACATCCGAGCTACATCCCCAGCCCTATTTTTTATTCTTTATTTTGAAACAGGGTCTCACTAGGTTGCGGAGGGTCTCACTATGTAGTTGAGGCTGGCCGCGAACCCGCGATCCTCCTGTCTCAGCCTCCCAAGTACTGGGATTACAAGCGTGAACCACCATGCCCAGCAAGACTCTGTTTCAAAATAAAAAGGTCTGGGGGTATAGATCAGAGGTAGGATGCCCCTGGGTTCAAGCCTCAGTACACATACATACATACATACATACATATATACATATATGGTGTAACTGGGGCAATGTTAACACTGACTGCTTGATGATGTTGAGCAATTAGTGTTATTTTTAAGTGTTATAATGGCATGATTGTTTTAGAAAGAGAAGTTTTTTTTTTAAGGAATGCATACTTAAAATTTTCAGATGTGGGCCGGGTGTGGTGGCGCACGCTTGTAATCCCAGTACTTTGAGAGGCAGAGACCAGAGGATCCGGGTTCGCGGCTAGCCTCAGCTCTCTCTCTCTCTCTCTCTCTCTCTCTCTCTCCCTGTCTCTGTCTCTCTCTCTCTCTCTCTACCTAGTGAGGCCCTCTGCAACTTCGTGAGACCCGGTTTCAAATAAAGTATAAAAAAATAGGGCCGGGGGTGTAGCGCGGAGGTAGAACGCCCCTGCGTTCAATCCCCGGTACCGCCAAAAAAAAAAAATTACAGATGTGATATTCTTTTTAGGATTTACTTTGAAATACACTATTAGTGAAGAAGGCAAAGAAGAGAGGGATTAATAAATGAATCCCTGGTCATGCATTAATAACTACTAAAGCTGGTGATAGGTAGATTGGGGAAATTGTGTTGTTGTCTCTACTTATATAGACGTGTGTGTGTGTGTGTGTGTGTGTGTGTGTGTGTGTGTGTGTGTGTGTGTTAGGGCTTCCCAACCTCAGCACTGTTGTTGTTTGGGGCTG